>PVHP010011164.1:0-31595 GCA_004024765.1 Zapus hudsonius
TTAATATCAGAAATAAATTTGAAAAACCATCAGAAAGTTGTAAAAGAAAGACAGGCGAGTGCCCGGGAGGGGCGGGATAGACAGAGGGCGGGAGGGTGGGGGCCAAAACCCAAGGAAAGCTGGCAGGCGGCAGGCAGCCGAGAGCCGCTCGCTCCGGCACAGCCTGCCCTGAGGACTCACTGCCTCCTGCGAGCTCTTTTCCACGCTGTCAGCTTCCAGTCGTGCAGATCCTGTACTCGGAGGTGCCTGGAATTCAGCTCGTGGCCACAGCTAATGACCACAAGCTGGGTCCCTGCTGAAGACCCTGGCCCTCATTGGTGTGTCTGCTAGTCAGCCATCTTTCCCGGAAGTCCCTTAGTTCACTCTTGATGGCTGCTTCTCCAGTGAATTAGCTCTGTGAATAATACTGTGTACCCACAAAAAGGACTGTTTGATAGGCAAAGCTACCATCCTAAGAAAGTTATCTAGAGAAAGCAAGCTTGTAGTGACAGGGAAAAGCTATTGAGTGAAACAGATATGCCTAGAAGATTTTTTTTTCTCAAGAATTGAGCTATATGATTGGCTGTGTCAGGTCGATACCTGAGGATCACTTGGTACCAGGAATAGTGGTGAATTCAAAAGCACTGTCCATTTTAGTACTAATATTGGGACAACATTGACCTACTGAGAGTCTTATTTACAATTTCGACATTTTTAAAGAAATGATAGAATCTCACCATATTTTCCTTAGTCAACATCTTTAGAACCCAATTTCCTGACATGAATATCCTTCAGTTTCTTCTCATTCATCTTAGAAGTCATCTCCACCTTACCCCTCTTCTCCACCATCTTTCCCCTTTCATAAACTTAACCAACTCTGCTCCCTGGCGACTTCTTAACTGGATGAGCAGTGTGTATTTGTTCTCCGCATACTGTGATTTTCTTTCACATGTATATCAACCTTGACTTTGCTCTTCCCCTGTCACTTATGATGTATAATACTTTAATAGTTCCTTTTAGAAAGTCTCTTTTCCTTTAGTCAGGCAATCTCATACAGAAGTATAACAGCTACCTGAGAAGTTCAAAACATTTTGTTTTAATTTACTTGCTTTTCTTCTTTTTCAATACTTTGTATGCTAAACTTCTTCTCTCTTTATAAAAAGAACTTCATTTTAAGGAAAAATGCACTCACTTCAGAGGACTCTAGAAACCTCTGTGAGTGTATGCTAAATTGTGTTTGTCTATGCTTCTCAGCCTTTACTAGGACACAACATTCATAATTTACATTATATTGCCAAAGGGTCCATGACTATGCAGCAAATGTTGAAAACCTCTCCTCCAACTTCTTCTTGGGAAATTTCATCAACATCCAATGCTGACAAGCACATTGCCTAATTAAATGTCAATTCTACACTTGATATTCCTCTTAATTCTTAGTCCTTTTAGCACACCTCCTGATATATTGTAGTCTAAACACTAATAAAGGTACCCTATATAAAAGCCAATATCAACCCAGACAGTCACTTAATCCCCCATCCTTGCCAGATTCCCATATGGCATCTGCTCAATACATAAAATTATTCCCTTCAGGCAGGCCTAATGTTGTGGGCATATGGCACAAGATGGTAATATGTTTTCTGATTTTTTAAAAACTCACTCTTTGTATGAGTATTATGTATGTGGAAGTTCATGAGTATGAGGCATGCATTGTGCCCTGGTGTGTGTGTATGGAGGTCAGAGAACAACCACACCTTCCAAATTGTCTGAGGCAGGGTTTCTTGTTCACTAATGCATTGCCCAGCCAGTTTGTCCATAAATTTCTGGGGGAATTCACCTGTATCCACCTGTCATCTCCTAATAGGTTTGCTGGGATTAGAGAAGTATGCCACCTTGACCACCTTTATGTGGGTTTGGGGGATGTAAACTCAAGTTCCTATGCTTGCATGACAACTGCTATATCCACTGAGAAATCTCCCCAGATCCTGTTCTAGGTTTTTTACTTGAATTTTCAGTGTGCATCTTTACGGTTCCAGACCTTATCGCAAGCTTATCTTGAAGTATTTTTGAAGGGACCATTGGAATCCTACATAACATCATCCCAAATTTATAATTTTAACATTAAAACAAATAATTCTTTCTACAAAGCCTCCCCTATGATCAAATTGGTCTGCTTATACTTTTCCAGATAGATTATATAAATTCTTTCATCGACCGATTTTTTTTTTCTATGAAAATCAGGTCAAGGTAGGGTCTCACTGTAGCTCAGACAGACCTGGGATTGACTATGTAGTCTCAGGCTGGCCTCAAACTCACAGGGATCCTCCTACCTATGCTTCCTGAGTTCTGGGGGTAAAGGCTTGCACCATCATGCCTTTATCAAAATATTTATTCAGCATATCTGCCTTCACTATATTTCTACCTTTTCTGTTTAACTCTCTAATCACTGCAGTGCTCATTGATATTATATTCTTTTTTTATTGTCCATAATGAGTTACATTGTTTAGTGGGCCAACAATGAGTTGTTATCCCCAATTCCTCACTGCCCCCTCCTCCCCATCCCCAGTCAGCTGGATATCCTCCTCCATGGGCCGTCTGGATCAGTCTTTGTGGGAGGGGACCACGGATAGCCTAGTCTTCAGCTGGGTTCTCATGACCTAAGTGTGTTGTTACTGACGATTGCCATGCCTCTGAAATTCTCCCCCACCACAACTCTCACAATCTTTCAGCCCCCTCATCCGCTCAGTTCCCTGAGTCATGGTGGGTGAGTATTAAGTATGCTTTAATGTTGTAAGCTTAGCTGTTTTTGTGTTGAGAATCGTTGGTTTCTGTCTCACTGGCTTATCCTGTGTTGATTGAATGGCTGTGACTGTGGGTCCCTTGTTCATCCCGACATTCTCTGCAGGGTTCCCTATGGATCCTCCACGGTATGACTATGGTGGCTCATCTCTTGCCAGGATCTCAGCTTTCTGCCTACGGTCGGTTGGTAGAGTTATATGGGTCACAGCTCTCTCGCTGTATCCTGAAAAATACAAACACAATATCCATCGGAGAGTGAGGTCAGTATAGGTTAACAATTATACCTAGCTTCTATTTTTAGTAGACTCCCCATCATTTGCTCACATAGTGCATCTTTTCTTGGGAGCCCAAGAATATGGGATCCGGTGCATATCACCCTGAATCCCCAATTCCAATCAAGGGTTCCCCTCACTGAGTGGAATATTTGGCCGAATTTAATAGCTGTTGATTGTCTCCCCCAGGCCAAGGCTCCTTCATTGCACAAGTGCTCCTTTCTTGGTTTGCTGTTCTCTCCCAGTAGGAGGTGTGGTCAGCCTACCCATGACCGCAGATTGTGTTTCATGTCAATGGTCTGTTTACACCAGCTGTTGTTGTTCAGCTTCCCCTGGGAGCTTGTGTAGTGCCTTCCAGCACTGCACTAACTGCCATCTGAGGGCTGATTACCATTCCAGACCTCAAAGGGTCTCTCGATGCTGATCAATGGCATTCTGGGGTTTCTTCAGCAACAGGGTTTTGCCTCAGGCCTGGGGAGGGCATTCAACAGCCTTGACAGAAATCTGTCTTGTTTTTGTAACCTCATGGGTCACTTTGGTCAACAACTCAGTGAGGGAAGGAACCAGAGGCTGTGACCCAGGGCTGTCAGACTGCTCAATTATTCACAGACTTAGACATTCTCCACTACTCCTCATGGACCCTCTTACCAGTTGACTCCCACTACTTACTCTTTAGGTTATAGTATGCTCACGAGAATTTTATGTTTTTGAACCTAGTTTGGTTGAGCCTCATGCTTGAGCCATTCCCCTGCCCCCTTCTCTTACCCCTCATTCATAACCTCTCAGTTCTTTCTACTAGTCTGCATTAAGAAAAAGTTTATCCTGGTTAAGGACCACATATGAGGGAGAGTATGAGACTTTCAATTCTCTGTTCTTTTGAGTGTTCGCCTAGTAAGATCTGTTTGAAGTCAGATCATTTTTTCCTAAATTTTGATATGTCATTTTTCCTTTAAGATAAGTAGAATTCCATCATGTAAATATACCACAGTTTCTCTGTCCATTCCTCCACGGATGTGCATTTGGGTTGATTCCAATTTTTGGCTATTATGAATTGAGCTGCTATAAATATAGTTGTACCAAATTTTTTGCATTGAGATGTGGCATCTTGCAGGTAGATACCTAGTAGTGGGATAGCTGGGTCCATTGGTAGTTCTGTATCCATTCTGTCTAGGAGTCTCCAAATGGCTTTCCATAACAGTTGAACAGGTTTGCAATCCCACCAGCAGTGAATGAGGGTTTCTTTTTCCAGGCATCCTCGCCAGCAACGATTGTTGTTGGTTATCTTTATGATTGCCATTCTGACAGGTGTAAGGTGGTATCTCGTTGTTGTTTTGATTTGCATTTCCCTGATGCTTAAGGATGCTGAGCACTTTCTTAGATGAGTCAAGGCCATTTGTGTTTCCTCCTCCGTGAATTATCAGTTGAGATCAGTACCCCATTTTGTGAGGGGGCAGTTTTCTTTTTTGTTATTAATTTTTTTTTAGTTCTCCGTAGGTTCTGGAAATTAGGCCTCTGTCTGAGTTGTAGCTGGCGAAAATCATTTCCCAATTTGAAGGGGGACTATTGGCTTTGAGTATGGTTTATTTGTCTGAACAGAAGCTTTTGAGCCAGATCAGGTCCCATTGGTTAAGTGTTTGTTGTATTTCCTGGGCTGTTGGAGATTTGCTCAGGAAATTTTTTCCCACTCCTATTTCTTGTAGAGTTCCTCCTATATTTTCTATCAGGGTGTTCATGGTTACCAGATTTATATTAAGGTCTCTGATCCATTTTGAGTTGATTTTTGTGCACAGTGAAATGAGTGAGTCTATTTTCATTTTTTTACACGTGTTTATCCAATTCCTCAAGCACCATTTGTTGAAGATGCTATTTTTAGCCCAGCATACATTGTTGTCCCCCTTGTCAAAGACCAAATAACTGAAGTTACTTCCAATTAAAGCTGTGACTTCAATCCTGTTCCATTGATCAGTCTTTCTGTTTCTTTGCCAGTACCATGCTGTTTTCGTTACTATGGCTCTGTAGTGTGTTTTAAAATCAGGCATTGTGATACCTCCTGAGTAGGATTTTTTACTTAGAATAGTTTTGGCTATCCAAGGTCTTTTGCCCCTCCAATTAAATTTAGAGATTATTTTTTCTGTATCTGTGAAGAAAGAGGTTGGGATTTTTATCTGCATGGCATTGAATTTGTAAATCGCTTTTGGCTGGATTGCCATTTTTACTATATTGATTCTCCCTAACCATGAACATGCAATATCTTTCCATCTTCTCACATCCTCCTCTATATCCTTCTTGAGTGTTTCAATATTTTCCTTATATAAGTCCTTTACAGCCTTGGTTAGTGATATTCCAAGGTATTTTATTTTCTTTGAGGCTATAGAAAATGGGACAGTCTGATGTCTTTTTCTGTCTGCTTGTCTTTGGCGTATAGAAAGGCTACTGATTTTTGTGTGTTAATTTTGTATCCTGCCACATTGCTGAAGGCATTAATCACCTTCAAGAGGTTACTGATACTATTCTTTGGGTCTGATATATAAAGGATCATGTCATCTGCAAAGAGAGATAGTTTAATTTCTTCCTTTCTGATTTGGATCCCTTTTATGCCATTCTCCTGTCTTATTGCTTGGGATAGAACTTCAAGCACTATGGTAAAGAGTAGTGGTGAGAGTGGGCAGCCCTGTCTTGTTCCTAAATTGAGTGGGAACTCCTTGAGCCGATCCCTGTTGAGAATGATTTGTGCTTTAGGAGTACTGTAAATTGACTTTACTCAGTTGAGGTATAGGGAATGATGAGATGGCTCAGCCTTTAGGGCACTTCCCTAAGGCTCCTGGTTCAATTCCCCAGGACCCACAAGGTGGTGGCCCTGGTGTCTTCTCTGTCTCTGTCTCTCTGTCTCTCTGTCTCTCTGTCTCTCTCTCTCTCTATCTCTCTGCTTGAAAATGAATAAATAAAATATTAAAAAAATAAATTGAGGTACAGCCCATCTATGCCTATTCTTTTGAGAGCTTTGAACATGAAGTGGTATTGAATTTTGTCAAAGGCCTTCTAGCCATATATTGAGATTACCATGTGGTTTTTGTGGTTGAGCCAATTAATGTGATGCATTATATTTATCGACTGCTTATGTTGTACCATACCTTGATCTCTGGGATAAAGCCAACTTGGTCAGGGTGGATAATATTTTTGATGTAGTGTTGTATCCGGTTTGCTACGACTTTGTTCAGGATTTTTTGCATCTAATTTCATCAGAGATATGGGTCTATAGTTCTGTTTTCTTGTTGCATCCTTGCCTGGTTTGGGGATTAGGGCAATGGTAGCTCCATAGAAGGTGTTTGGAAGCCTTCCCTCTTTTTCTATGCTTCTAACAAGCTTCAGAAAGAGTAGTTTCAGCTCTGTGACGAAGGCTTGGTAGAATTCAGCTGAGAAACCATCTGGTCCTGGACTTTTCCTTTTGGGAAGGTTTTTGATTACATCTTCAATCTCTGTGGATGTGATCAGTTTACTTAGTCTTTCTATCTGCTGTGGGTTAAGCTTCGGCAGTTGGTAAGTGTCCAAAAACTTATCCATTTCTTCCAGATTCTCTAATATTGTGGAGTAGAGGTTTTGGAAGTATGACCTGATGATTCTTCCAATTTCTTTGGGATCTGTTGTGATCTCACCATTGTCCTTTCTGATTTTGTTGATTTGGGCTTTTTCATTTCTTCATTTGATTAGATTGGCAAGGAGTTTGTCAATCTTATTAACTTTTTCAAAGAACCAACTCTTTGATTTATCTATTTTTAAATCACTTTCTTTATTTCCATTTCATTAATCTCAGCTCTTATTTTAATTATTTTCTTTTGCCTTGTGCTCCTCGGGTTAGCTTTTTCCGTCTGTTTCAATGATCTTAGGTGGGTGGTTAGGCGATTGATTTGAGACCTCTCTGTCTTTGATATGAAGGCATTTAGCGTGATGAACTTTCCCCTCAGGACTGCCTTCATTGTGTCCCACAAGTTCTGATAAGATGTGTTATCATCACCCTTTATTACTAGGAAATTCTGAATTTCCTGTTTTATTTCTTGGATGACCCAATCATTTTTTAGGAGCGAAGTATCCAGGTGCCAGTACTTTGTGTATTTTCTGCATCCTGTCCCAGTGATAATTTCTACCTTTAATGCACTATGGTCTGATATGATGCAAAGAACTACGTCAATCTTCCTGAATTTGTTTATGGAATATTTGTGACCTAAGATGTGATCAATTTTAGAAAAAGCCCCATGTGCCGCTAAGAAGAATGAATATTCTGTGTCTTTGGGGTAGAACGTTCTGTAAATATCTGTTATTCCCATCTGTTCAATGGTGTTCCTAAGCTCCACTATGTCCCTGCTGATCTCTGTTTGGTTGATTTGTCTAGAGCTGATAGACATGTTAAAGACTTCTACTATTATGGAATTAGAGTCTATTTCTGCTTTATTTTTGATTAGGGTTTCCTTTATGAACTGTGTTGCTCTGTAATTTGGTGCATATATGTTAATGATGGTGATATCTTCCTGATGGATCAGTCCTTTGATGAGTAAGAAGTGACCATCATTATCCTTTTTATTTGATTTTGGTG
The DNA here is from genome assembly GCA_004024765.1 of Zapus hudsonius. Classification (NCBI taxonomy): domain Eukaryota; kingdom Metazoa; phylum Chordata; class Mammalia; order Rodentia; family Dipodidae; genus Zapus; species Zapus hudsonius. Next base: position 7,636 of record PVHP010011164.1, read on the forward strand.
TATAGTCTATTTTGTCAGAGATTAATGTAGCCACACCTGCTTGCTTTTTATTTCGACATGCCTGATAAACTGTTTGCATCCTTTTATCTAAGAACATTGCTGTCTTTAGAAGTAAAATGTGTTTCCTGAATGCAGCAGATGGAAGGGTCCATTGTTCTGATCCGCCCTGCAAGTCTGTGTCTTTTTAAGGGGAGTTAATTCCATTTATATTCAGTGATATGACTGTGAGGTTTGCTTTAATCCCTGCCATGATGAAGGGTTAATTGGGGTTGTTGTGTGTGCTGCAGTTATTCACACACTGATTTTGATTGTTGTGTCTGATCTCTGATACTCTTGTGAGGTAGATTTCTTGATTCTTCTGTGTGGGATATCTCTTGCAGGATCTTCTGAAATTTTGGTTTTGTTTTCAAATAGTCATATAGCTGGTTTACTTCATGGAATACTTTCAATTCTCCATCTATTATGAGGGATAGCTTTGCTGGGTACAGTAGTCTAGGTTGAAAGCCATACTTCTTTAGGCCCTGAAAAGCATTATTCCAAGCCCTTCTGGCTTTCATAGTTTCTAATGAGAAGTCTGAGGTAAGTCTGATGGATTTTGCTTCATACATTATGGTTTTCTTTTCTCTTGCAGCTTTGAGTATTTTCTCTTTGTTTCTATTTTAGGCCTCGTAATTAAATGTGTCTTGGAAAATTCCTCTTCATGTCTTGTCTGTTTGGAGTCCTATGGGCGCTTTGAATGTTGAGTATGCTTTCTCTTGTTAGATAGGGAAAGTTTTCTTGAATATTTCTATTGAAGATATTCCCTATGCCCTTAGCCTGGGCTTCTTCTCCCTCTGGGATCCCCATGATTTTAATATTGGACCTCTTTATGGTATCCCATAGATCCCTCAAATTTTGCTCACTTGATTTCTTGAATTTATTGAAACCTATTACATCCTTATTAATTCATTCTCTTTTCCTCAGCTTCTGAGAGTCTGTCCTGCAGATTGGCAACTCTGGGACTGATTGATTCAAGGGAGGTTTTTAACAACTCCATTTCATTTTTGGTTTTTGCTATAATTTCATTTATAGTCTCCAATTCTTTGGTGAGATCCAATTTCCAGTCTATTTTTGTTTTTGCTTGGGATTCCTGATAATCATTTTTAAGTTTTCTGAAGTCCTCATCAAATTTAATCAATTGATAGTCTAGGTCCTCCCATAGTTGATTAATCTTCAATTCACTTAATGTGTTTCTGAATTCATTCATATTTCCCTCCATTAAATTCAGTCTGGAGTCTATGCTTGAGTTGGTAAGCCTCATCTCATTCATGTCTTTTCTCATAATTTCCATAGCAGCCATCAACTGCTTCATGTTTGCATTGCAGTTGTGGTCAGGAGTCATATTATTCTCTCTCTGGGATTGTATATTTGCTGCCTCTACTTCCTTGCCACTTTCCTGCTCCATAATGGGACTAGGGGCCCTAAGTTGTGGAGTTTTGTCTTTGATTTCTGTGGGGTTTTTTTTCCGTTGGTTTCTGCCCATATCCAGGTAGGGGAGTGGGACTCAGGCACCCTGGGTTGTGCTGTTCAGCCCGCTTTTCTGTGTCCTCCTTTCAGTGGCCTGGGGTCCCTGGTGACTGCTGAAGTCTCCTGTGCCCTCCCAGTAGTGGCGCGTGGTCCCAGCCTTAACTGGCCTCTGCCCTCTCATTAGTTGCAGGAATTCCTGCATCTGCTAAAGGCCTGCCCCTGACCACAGTTGTGGTCCCAAGTGGGGTTCCGGAAGCAAGTTAGTTCAGTGTGTTCTAGAAGTGTGTTTGCCTGTGTGTGGGGGTGGGGTGGGGGTTCAGTTAGGGCGCCAGAGGGAGGGGTCCCCCCCTTGAGTGATAGGTGCTCATTTGGCAAGTGCTCTGGAAGCAGGAGACAGTGGTTATGACAGGAGCTTGGGGTGGGGAAGGGTGGCTCTCTGTTCCTCTGTGGAGCAGAAAGCCTCTGAGGAACCCTGTCCAGGCTGGCGACTTAGCTCGTGAAAGGGTAGGCTTGGCATCAGGGCCAGCTGGTGTCTGGGGTTTGGATCCCAGCTGGAAAATCAAACCTTTATGGAGAGAGTCCTGGCTCCTGGCGAGGCTGCTACTCATCTGCCATCATTCTCAGCCCCTGCGATATTATATTCTTATAAAATACCTGTAGCCTTTATTGTCTATATCACACTGCTGATTTTTAGTATATTTCAGGTTTTAATTTTAAGTATCTTGTTCTACAAAATATAGTCCATGGATCAACCATATAGTTAGTCATTTGAAATCTGAATAGAATTTAAAAATCTCATAAAGCCACCTACACCTACTAAAACAGTCTGCATATACTAAAACCTAATATTACAAACCAGTAGGTTTTGGGGTTTCCTATCCAAGTCCATGTATTGTTAATTGCTTAGATTTAGTTCTTCAAGATAACCTAAATTTCATGACTTCTTACTTGCTGACTAGATCTTCTTTACATAGTAATGCTTTTCAAAATACATACACTTTTGGGGGCTGGAGAGATGGCTCACTGGTGAAGTCTCTTGTCATGAAACCTAACAAACAGGTTTTGATTCCTCAGTACCCATATAAATCCAAATACACATAGTGGTGCATGCATCTGGAGTTTGTTTGCAGTGGCTAGAGGCTGTGGCACACCCATTCTTTCTCTGTCTTTCTCTCTGTTTCTCTCTGCTTACAAATAAATAAATAAAATTATTTTAAAATACACATAAACTCAATGCCATATTTTCCAGATATTTCCCTCACAAAAGAACTTTATTTTCTTTGAATTATTTTAGTATTTTTAGCACTCCTGTATTAGTTACTTTCTCATTTCGAGGGCTAAATACCCAACTCGAAGCAGTTTGTAGTTGGAAAGGGATTTGATTCGGCTTGCAGTTCCAAGGAAAAGTCCATCATCATGGATAGAAAGGCATGACTCAAAGTAGGAAGTTAGCACATATTCATCAATCAGCAGCGAGGAAGTACAAAGCAAGCAACGAATGCTAAATGCTTAACTAGTTTTATCCTTTGTAAATAATCCAGGAACTCAGCCACTGGGGTAGTAACACAAAAGTTTGGGTGGATCCTCCCATCTGATCTAAAACATCAGTTCCAGAAAGACTAGAGATTTGTTGCCATGGTGATTCGAAATCTTGTCAACAGCTAGAGATTAACCATCACAACTTCTTGTACCTTCTATTTGTACCTTGAATTAAATGCCATTTTTGTATGCAGGAATATTAATATCTGATAATTAATATGCTCCTTGAGGACAGGCATGGAATTTATTCATCTTTATATCTGAGACAATTTCTGTCAGACTGCCTGAAGTCCAGTATTTAGCAATAAAAGGTCACTTGTTGGATGAATGAATGACTGAATGGCTAATTTCTCAACACTTGGAGTATATCTTTGGAATTCACTCGAAAAATGTGATAGATAATTGACCATGGGTCATGTTGTTCATAATTGCAATGTTTTCCCTTTCAAGCCAAATATTAATTATCTAAGTTAGTCATGCTGTTTCTTAATGACTTTTAAACCTGTGCCACTATGAGTACAAGGCTGCATGGATGTTTAACAATCTCCAAGTAGCTCATAAGTAAACACCAAGTGATTCAACTCACTGAGTCAATCAATGCATTTCTTTATAGCCTGGTTTTCAGTCCCTATGGAGATAAGGAAGAACAACACTTTTGCAGTCAGCTTTCTCAGTGATGTACAAAGAATGTGACCAAAAAGCAGCTTATTGGAGGAGTGGGTTTACTTTGGCTTACAGATTCAAGAGGACACTCCATGATGGCAGGAAAACTGATGGCATGAGCACAGGGTGGACATTACCTCTGCCACAGTAGTGCAAATAGTAGCAGAAGGAAGCTGCTTTATAACACCCAAGCAATGGCAAGAGGAAGCTGGCTTATAACACCCATAAGCCCACCTCCAATACATACTTCCAACAAGGTTCCAATTCCAAAATTGCCATCAGCTGGGGATCAAGCATTTAGAACACATAAGTTTATGGAGGGCACCTTAATCAAACTACAACAAACACCAATGTCATGGTTTGATCCAGGTGTCCCCCACAAACAAATGAATGTGTTCTGATAGATCAATCCTCAGCTGATGGCAATTTGGGAATTAGAACCTCATTAGGGCTGTGTTGTTGGGGGTGGGCTTATGGGGGTTATAAGCCAGCTTCCCCTTGCCAGTGTTTGGCACACCTTCCTGCCGCTGTTTGCAGTGCTGTGGCAGAGGTGATGTCCAGCCCTCTGCTCATGCCATCGTTTTCCCTGCCAGAGTGGAGTCTCCCCTCAAGTCCGTAAGCCAAATAAACCCATTCCTCTACAAGCCACTTTTGTTTGGGTTCTTTCTGCGCAGCAACTAGAATGCTGACCGCAACAACCAAGAAGAAAAAAACAAACAAACAAACAAAAAACAATTGCACCAAAGTTTGAAGATCAGAAAGGATTCTGTACCTAGCATGGTGGTCAGGCTGATCTCTCTAACAAGACTCTGTTAAAAAATAATAATTCAAAACAGGAAAAGTTCTATGTGTCTGGATGACTAGTAATGTAAGAGGAAAGTTCCAGTGTGCACTCAAGTTAATCAATATCCTGACTCATTCACTCACCAAATACTAGATGAATCAGAGTATCTTTTAGATTTGATGTATATGACTCATGTTTCTTGATCTCTGTGGACCTAATCACAAAAGTTAAACACGGGGGAGGAAGAAAGGATACAAATTCAATGTTTCAGTACTACAACAAGAAAAACATATTTTTAAATTAGAATTCACCATTTTCAGAAGCTTACTAATTGCATACTAAGGTTTTCAGTTACAAATGACCAAATCTCTCTCTATAAGACAGCAGTTTGTAACCAGTTTCTGCTTCTGCCATCAAACATATTAGTTTCTTAAGATCACAATGATGCTTTCTTTATATTATAAAATGCTCCCATTTATTATGGGATATGGAAAATATATTATCAACTCATTGTCAGTAGTTTCCTAGATGATTACCTTTGGAGAAAAAGGGGGCAGAAAGATTGTAAGAGCCATGATGAGGGAGAATATCCAGAGCTTCCATAGCCCTCTTCAGCAACAACACACAAAGAAAAAAACTGGCTACATCTTGTACAATCCATAAACCCCTATTCCATGGTCTGGTCCAGCCAACCCAATGAGGAGGTCCCCCAGAGGAAAATGAGGGTACCGTCACAAGACTTGCTCATACAATGTATCTAATTGTTGACAATGTTAATTAAAAAAATAAAAGAATTGGAATACCTAGTCAGGAAAGTCCCTTATACCATATCTCATAGCACCAGTGCTCTGTAGGTGTCATTGTAAATCCACTCAAACCTCATTAAATATGATAGTCTTTAAAAATCCAATGTAGCAGGAAGTATGCTTTGTAAGAATTGGACTTCATGAGCTATGGAAGAGCAGTAAAATATGGTGGAGCTAATGTGGGATAAAAAATTAGTCTGCTAATGGATTCAAAACCTTGTTTTCATAATAGCTACCAACTCAGTAAACTCCCCTATAAAGGAGATATTCTATAATTCCCACAGGATTCAATGAAAACAATGTGTAAATTCCTCATCAAAGTTCATAATACTGCTTGAATTCTATGTGCACATGTATAATTGTTAGGGCAACTGTTTATAAGGATTCTGCTCTTCCTTTTCCATGCGAACTGCCTGATTAGCTGCCTGCCTTGTCAGTGGATTCTACATCCATCCATGTCATATGAAAGTGGGGGGTAATGTAAAGACTTAATATAGATGAGGTGGGGGATGGGGTAGAGAATGGGATAGATGGGGAAACTAAGCTAAGGAAATATGAAAAAAACAAACAGAAACCTACTAATTTGTAAGCTAATCACACATATAATTTTAAAAGAAGATTTTGAATGAAGTACTCTGCATGGTCAATAAAACTACTCTGAGAAGCAATAAGTGTTTAATCAAAAATTCCAGGATTGAGATACCTCCAAATGAGATGTTGGGTGAAAGGATATAGTAGCCCCTAAAACAATATAGGCCATTGCTATTGCTTTTTGTTGCCCACCAAAACTTGATAAGACCCTGTTGGTGGAGACATTCCATGCATTTGTTGTAGGACATAGAGAAATCAAGCTGAAATTAAGCAAAAAGCTTCCTCTATGCTGGCTACATTTCATAGTGAAAAAGATGCTATTCACGTTGCTGGGGGAGAACACTCATGAACAGTCTTAGCCAGCTACAGATCCAATATACTTCACAACTGACTTGCCAAGCAAAAAATGCCCACTAGTCCAATAGTGGCACGAATGCTTATAGTGTAACTAAGAACTTTCTCATTGGATTTGAGGCCTGTTCCATAGGAAGGAATTCATGCCTGGCATTGTAAACCTGGTCAGTTGTCCATGGATGAGGAAGTTATAGGCCCTAGCGGGGGAACATATTAGGGTTGTTACACTAAATTAACAGTTACCAAACTATTCCAAATACTTCTGTTTGCGTCGATAGAATATTCTCAATCAGAGAAGCTTTCTTTTTTTTAAGTTTGCAAAGGTTAATGCAGAGATACACAGCTGGCAAACATGCTGAAATTAATAACTAATGTGTGCTCATCCCTAAGTGTTACATCTGTATCAACCCCTCCAAAGCTCAGAGAACATTGTTGAAGAGGGTTCAGAAATAATTTATGTGCCATAGGATGGAGAGGAATGTTTGGAATTCTGATTTCTGGACTTTCATGAACTCATTGTAGATGTGGTTTCTTGCACAATCTTGAACCCATTAACATTTAATCATGGATGGGTTCATAAGACCCCATACTTCCCTAAGATGGTATTGGCAGTTAATGGTTACTGGGGGAGTGGGAGTAACTTTATTCAGTGATGTAGCCATTGATAACTTTCCCATATTTCAAAAAGTAGCCCCCGCCCATGCTCATGAAAACTACCCTAATTTAACTCTGCAGGTCACACAAAAAGTTATGAAAATAGGAATGATATCAATTGGAAAGAAGAAATTTAGTAGAAGAGGAAGGGGGTTAAGACAGGATAATGGGAGGTGACTATGTTGAAAGTGCTTTATATGCATATATGAAATTTTCAAAAACTAAGAAATATTTTTTAAATTGTGAAAAGGAATTTGCTGAGGTCAAGTTTTCAGTTACCATATACAATCTCACATATTCAAGATTAGTATTTCTGAGTTAATGCTTTATCATAATTGCTTATGGAAACAAACCACCATGGGAATTTTTTTATTCAGAAATGTGATCTTCACAGACAATTTCTGTTTAAGCAGACTCTAGATGATGTTGCCATTTTCAAGAAATATAGTAGCCGTCAACTATCCTTTTCTTTCTGCTACATGGAAATTATGCAACAACAACATTTCAAGAGGAAGTAGACTTGTACTACTTAATTCCTTTTACTTTATAGCAGGTTTCTATAGCTGGGCTTCAGGAAATGCCATGGTCCAATTCTATTTGTGATCACTTTTCTCCTTTAAGTAACATGGTCTGCATTTTCCTGAAAATGACATGTGTTTAACTTGCAATATTTACTAAAATGCTGATTAGCTTTATAGAACTGCAGCCATAATAGATTTCCTTTAAATATTTGAAAAATTCTGTTTATAATTCTGTTTTATATTAACATGTTCACATCTAGTTGTTTGTTTGATGATGCCTTAAATGGTCTAATGGAAAAGAATACTGCTGACATTCTTGGGTGATTAAGGGCTATCAAATATCTCCATATCCACTGTCATGGGTTTGGAAGCTGTGCAGGCCCTTAGACTTGCTGACTCATACTCACAGGCCAGGATCCCAAACAATGAAAAGACAGTGGGGAGTCACAATGGGCTGCAGATGCAAGAGTTGAAATCAGATGGATAAAGTAATTTCAGTGGCTGTATAAACCTTTCCCACCTCTAAATGTGAAAGATGACAAGAGAACACTTAAAGTGAGCACCTTGGTTCAAGGGAGACTTCATAAGATAGATAGATTTTATGGAGTCATTTCTGTCAAAATGCCAAACCTCCCAGGAATGTAAGTTTCTAGTACAAAGGTCTAGTACAAAGGTTAAGGGTGGTTTGAGGACTACAAGCCTCAAATAAAGTCCTTGAAATCCAATAATGTCCCAGTGTAAAGTTCAATACTATCTATTGGAAAATAAAAAATTTAAATCATCCCACAAAGTAAAAAAAAATTAAAGAGTCTGGCACACAAAAGAGGAAAAGTACTCCCTATAAAAGTAGGAGAAAATTCAAGCAATTGAAGGTATCTCACATGATAAAAGTAGTAGCTAAGCATATTAAGACTGTATTTCAGGGCTAGGAATATGGCCTAGAGGTTAAAGACCCTTGTTTGCAAAACTGTCAACCTGAGTTGAATCCTCCCCATCAGCAACTTAAAGCCACAGACAAAATGGAATACATGTCTATACAATAGAGAGGAAGCCAGGAGACTCTGGAAACTCACCAGCCAGCTAGTCTCACCTGCACAGTGGAGCAACAACAAAGAGACCCTGTGTCCAAAGGAGGTGAGAGGAAAGGATGGACACCTTGAATTTGTCCTTTGACCTTCACATGCATCCCATGGTATTCACATGCCCACACACACTGATGAAATAAATAAATAGATAAATAAACAAATAAATAATAAAATAGATAATAAAAGTTTAGAATGACGGTCCTTCATATGTTCAAGAATCTATCAAATGAATATTTTAAAGATGAAAGATGCAAAAAAGAGCCATATTGAACTTCTAGAAGTGAAAATGATTATATCTAACGTGAAAGTACCTTGGACTGGAATGCACAGCAGATTTGATATTGCATGATAACATTAACAAATTTGTCATACATAGAAAAAAGGAACAATCCAAAAGGAAACAGAACTAAAAAAAAACAGAACATTACTAAGCTGTGAGACAACTTCATATTCCTAAATATTCAGGAAATTAGGGTTCCTAAAGAGAGAGGGGAAGGAGAATAAATAACTGGTGGGTTAACAGCTGAATATTTTCTAATTTTGATGAAAAGTATAAATCTAAAGATCCAAGAAAGTGCTTTTTAGGAATCCAAGTGAATGCTGATTTTGCTTAAACTGGTGGAGCAGCAGTGCAGAGAGATTGATCAAGTGTTTAACAAGCTTTTTGGACGCAGCCTATAGGATTCCTTTATGCTTTGGATTCGGAATGTGAAAGGATTGAAGAGTCACCCCAAGATGTATTTACTTTCTCAGTGTGTGTGTGTGTGTGTGTGTGTGTGTGTGTGTGTGTGTGTGTGTGTGTGTGTGTGTGTGATGCCACACTGGTGGAGGTCAAAGGACAAATCTGGGTGCTGGCACTCACTTTCCACCTTGTTTGCATCAGAGTATCCCTGTTGTTTGCTGCTGCATTCACCAGGCTCACTGAAGCACAAGCTTCTGGGACATTTTCACTGTAGTGTTGAGATGGCAGAGATCTGCCACAGTGTTTAGCTTTTATGTGGGATCTGTGGAGCTGAACTCGTGTACTCTCACTTGTCTGGAAAGTTATTTCCTTGGTCTTTACTGCAAGGTTTTTGAACACAGAAACTGGAAGGCTAAAATGTGGCATAGGATTTCTATTTGAAATTAACATAGACAGAATATGAACAATCAACTAAGACCTGAGCTGAAAAAGTTTCAACTTCCTGATTAGGAAATATGTTTCTGTATCATTTCCACCAATAGCCTTTGGCAGTAAGAGCAAAAAACTATTTAATATTAAAATGAATCAAACTGTCCTTCTGAGGATGTTAAGGTAAAAATTCCAAAACTGAGCCATGAATAATATTCTTGAGAAACATTTTATCTAAGGAGACTTTCAGCCTATTATCAGATAGCATGGATGCTTATCACAGATATAATTATCTGTGTGACCAATGTTGTAGTTTGCCCATTCATAATTATATCTCCTTTATTAGAATCAAAGAGAACAGCCGAACACTCTACATTTTAGCTACCAGGCCCTTCCCAGAATGGCAGAGTACACTGGCTGTAGCATTATTTATACCTCAAGAGCATTCTGTGCTCACCATTCTTACCTGAATGTTTCCAGGGACTCATGTGTCACCTGCCAGACCAACAGGAACAGAAGAATGGCACAGGTAATTTCTTTTTCAGGTGAACTGACTTCATAAATAATATTCAGCTTTGACAGAGGTTAAAAATTATCTATCAGGATTTTTAATCAATAGGCATTTATAAATGGGCAACATAACTGCCATATTTCTTATTAAAGAAAGTGAAAAATATCAACACTAGTTTCAGCAATTAAATGAAAAGCAACTTTTAGGAGTAAACATACACTTTTTTTCTCATTGGAAAACTCCATACTGAGTTGGAACCAAGGTTTGTGCTTCAACAGTTCTTCTTTGTATGTCAGCATTTATTCCATATTGCATCCCCAGCTCACTTCATTCTCCCCTATAACATGTGGGGGAGGCAGGTGTGGCATGTGGTGAGATGGCAAAAGAGCTCAATCTTGGTAATATAAGTTTTGATTAAGTAAATTTTCTGAATACCCATAAGGTAGTCTTCCCGAAGTGAAGAACATTGAGAGGCTTTTAAAAGGACACTGGAGGAGAGTATTGCACATCAATTAGAATCTTCATCCTATGTAGACAACTGTGCTAATGTAATCTCCAAAGTGGAGTGGTGGTCGAATGGGAGGAGGAGCATGAGCATTCTCAGGGGAAATATAAGCAAGGGCTCCCAAAGGCAAAATCTATGCCAAAGCTTTGGGGAACCATGAATGGTTGTTGGTGTTGGCTCAAGGGATGTTTTCAGGCTGGTGGTGGGCAATGAAACTGGAGAAGTGAAGACCAAATGCCCAAGAGACATAAAAGCAATGATGACAATGTCCATTTCTGACAGTTTCAGTTGGGAGGCTCTGGCCAGCCATCATCTTAGATTGTGTGGTACCCTGCAACAGTGCTTCTGCAAGTGTGGTCCTGGGGCCTTGCAACAGCACCACATGGGAACTTGTAAGAAATAGCCTCCAGATTCTTTTTTATGTGTTTGAGACAGAGCCTCACAGTGAAGATCAGCTTGGTTTTGAACTTATTAAGTAGCCCAGGCTGGCCTTGGACTCACAGCAATTTTCTTGCCTTAGCCTTTCAAGTGTTGGCACTATAGAAATGCATATTTGTAAGACCATCTCAGAACTATATGATCAACAGTTCTGCAGCTAAGACTCAGAATATTTTGCTTTAACAAGATCTCTGGGAAATCAACTGCACACTGAAGTATGATAACTGGTGCTCTGTAATTCAAAAATATATCCATACTCCATAGTTATAGAAACTAAACTTAATGAAGTGCAGTCACTTGCTTAATGGCGTACAGTCTACTGTCATTTGTCAAATAGCTTTTCTACACCCGCCTGGAATTCTTCAAACAACATACCATTGTGCTTCTGGCTCTTAAAGATTTGAAGGAGTCATCCAATATTTTTAATGGGGAGAATAATTTCATCCCATTCAAATTTTTATGCTTTTATTTATTTTCAAGCAGTGAGATAAAAAATACAGAGAGAATGAATGTGCCAGGAACTCTAGATGCTGTAAAAGGACTCCAGATGCATGCACCTATTTGTGCATCTGGGTTTATGTGGGTACTGGCGAATCAAACTCAGGTTCTTGGGCTTTGCAAGCAAGCACCTTAACTGCTGATCCATCTCTCCACCCCCCATTCATATTTTTATAAATATCATTCAGGAAGTTGTTGGTATGGAGCAGGAAAAAATGCATGAGCACCAAGATATCTGGAAAAAATACTGAGGCACAATATTTTTTTTCTCCCTTTACTTTCACCAAATTATGTCTACCCACTTCCCAAGTGATATTACACAGAGCATTTCCAGCTGGCCACCATCTTGTAACTGTCAACATTATCATGTGTTTTCACTTTACAGTTCCTCATTGACCCACCAGAATATTGTTTTGAATTACTAGTTTAGGGGCTGAATTACTAGGCCAAGGAGTATTTGTTTACCTTGTCCAAGTGTCACCACATTGCCATACAGAGTAGCAGCTTCAGTTTCAACTCCCAGAAAGCACATTGCATGAAGACTTAAGTTCCCATCAACACTTGACATTGTCCACTATTTTGGGACTACCTCTCTATTGGGAGATTTAATTGTTTCATAAAATGTATTCTAGATTTATAATATCTCTGTCTCTTCATCATTATCTACCCAGGAATAATACTGATAAATTCCAACATTTTATTTCCAGCCCTGAATTCTATGCTCACATATGAAAATATGCTCTTGCATTTACCAAAGGTCATTTCAATTATAACATATCTAACTAAAGAATCCAGTGCACTGGTCAATGAATCTCCCAAATGTTATATGACTTGCCTTTTCAATAGCAGTAAATGGTATTATCATCCACATAGTTGCCCAAGTCAGAAAAGTAGAAATATTCCTTGATTACTTTTTTCTTATATTTTCTACCTACCTCCCGCCCTACAAAAAATCTTGATAGCTTTACATCCAAATTATATTATGAATCCTTCCACTTATTTTTATCTTTTCTCCTGCCCTATTCTAACCCCCAGAATAAACTATGATATTACTTGAAATGACTTGATACATTTCAAAAAATGTAATGTTCCAATGTTTTATTTATATATATGACTTGCTTGTATCATCATTCTCATTTATTAGTTTGAAAAGGGCAACAAAAATGTGTGTCTTTGTTACCATTCTGTCCCTAGAACAAGCACAGTTATTCCTTATATACTTTTGAATAAAAAATGTCTTTTATTTTGCATTAGCTCTCTAAGATGATGAACAGAAAAATACCAGTAATGTTCTACAAGTAAAGATCATTTAACTTCATACCCTAGAATGCAAAGCTGTCAACCACATGTTAAAATGATCTGATTGAAAGTCTCAACACCTATGTCATTACTAAGATCAACAGGAATAAAGCATGTTCTTCGATGTTGATTTCAGTCTCCTGTTATCTAGCACAGAAAAGGTACATAATATGTAGTGTTAGAATTGATACAAACATGCACTGTTTTGAGTATGTGTAAAATGGTCTATGTGGCTACATGGCTTTGCTGAGATCACTACTTTCTAGGCTTATCTGCCTTTTAAGAAAATTGGGCTCAGACATCTGCATTTTTTTGAGTATCCTTGGTAATTCAGCTGCATTTTGAGAAAACCCACACTACAGAGATTGACCCAGACAAAATCTAAAGCACAGTGAAGATATGCTTTATAATGGATAGTTCTGGAATTAACAGTGAACAGTAGTTTGTTTGTACACAAATAGAAAAGGACAGAAGATGGTCTAGGAAGAAAGGGACCTTTCCTGAAGCTAGGAACCACAGGTTCTTCTGGATCCATAGGCAAAGTCACCAAAGGTCATGTAGTTTGGATGCTTATGTCTGTGAGTATTTCCACTTATAAATCTGGCAGGAAGTGTCTCATTCTAAAAACCAATTAATCTGTTCATTAATTTGAAAAGAACCTGAAACATTTTTTGCACTGAGCAGTCATTACAGTAGTGCTCTGAATTATTAAATTGAACATAGAGGTTTATTAAAGAAACAAAAGCTTTTATATTTTAACCATTTCCCTTGAGAAGTTGATAAACTAATTATTGAGAAAAAATATAAGCAGATGAAACATCAGTACACTTTCAAAATGACTGGTAACAAGTTTTGGTAATGAGACTCAAACCAACATGTGAAATTCCAAGGAAGCAGAGACAAAAGACATTAATATAGGATTGAGTGTAGGAAAGATTTCTAAGAAAATATAAATCTTGACCTGAATCTCAACAGAAGCTATATAAAACACAGTGTTTTCCAAGAATGTACTTTTCTAGTAATTCAAAAATTAAAAGGTATAGTGGGCTGTATTTGATGAAAATAATAAAGGGAAGAGAAAACATAAAATCCCCACAAGCATACTGTAACCTATAGAGTAAGTAGTGGGCTTCAACTGGCAAGAGGGACCATGAGTAGTAGGGGAGAATGTCTAAGCCTGTGAATAATTGAGCAGTCTGACAACCCCAGGTCCCAGCCACCGGTTCCTTCGCTCACTGAGCTGTTGACCAAAGGGACCCATGAGGTTCCAAAAACAAAACAGAATTCTGTCAAGGCTCTTGAATGCCCTTCCCAGGCCTGAGGCAAAACCCTGTTGTTGAAGTAACCCCAGAATGCCATTGATCACCATCAAGAGACTCTTCGAGGTCTGGAATAGTAACCAGCAACCTGTAGTAACCTGGAAGGCACTACACAAGCTGCCAGGGGAAGCAGATCAAAGACAGCTGGATTAAACAGACCACTGGCATGAAACACTCTGCGGCCATGAGTAGGCTGACCACATCTCCTACTGGGAGAGAACAGCAAACCAAGAAAGTAGCACTTGTGCAATGGAGGAGCCTGGGCCTGGAGGAGATAATCAACAGCTATTAAATTTGGCCAAATATTCCACTCAGTGAGGGGGAACCCTTGATTGGAACTGGGGATTCAGGGCGATATACACCAGATCCCGTATTCTTGGGCTCCCAAGAAAAGATGCACTATGTGAGAGACTGACGGGGAGACCACTAAAAATAGAATCTAGGTAATCCACTATGGTGTATATTTGTTAAACTATACTGATCTCACACTCCGATGGAGATTGTGTTTGCATTTTTCAGGATGCAGCAAGAGAGCTCTGTCCCAAATAACCCTACCAACCGACCGTAGGCAGAAAGCTGAGATCCTGGCAAGAGATGAGCCACCACAGTCATATCATGGAGGATCCATGTGGAACCCCGCAGAGAATTACAGGATGAACAAGGGACCCATAGCCACAGTCATTCAATCAACACAGGATAAGCCAGTGAGACAGAAACCAACGATTCTGAACACAAAAACCCCTAAGCTCACAACATTAAAACAGCCTTAATAATCACCCTCCACGACTAAGGGAACTGAGTGGAAGAGGGGGCAGAAAGATTGTGAGAGCCGTGGTGGGGGAGATTATCAGAGGCATGGAAACCCTCAGTAACAACACACTTGGTTCAGGAGAACCCGGCTGAATACTAGGCTATCCATGGTCCCCTACCACAAAGACTGATCCAAAAGGAGGAGGATATCCAGCTGACTGGGGATGGGGAGGGGGGCAATGAGGAATTGGGGATAACAAATCATTGATTACCCACTAAAGAATGTAACTCATTATGGACAATAAAAAAAAGAAAGAAAGGAAAGAGAAAAGTGAAAGTAAAACTTTTGCCAAGGATAAAGCCTTCATCCCCATTTTTTAAAAATTTTTTATTTTATTTTTAATTTATCGTCCATAATGAGTTACAACATTTAGTGGGCAAACAATGAGTTGTTATCCCCAATTCCCCGCTGCCCTCCCCTCCCCCCTCCAATGGATAACCTCCTCCATGGGTCCTCTGGATCAGTCCTTGTGACAGGGGACCATGGATAGCCTAGTATTCAGCCAGGTTCTCCTGGCCATGCCTCTGGATAATCTCCTCCACCATGGCTCTTACAATCTTTCCGCCCCCTCTTCCGCATAGTTCCCTGAGTCATGGTGGTTCATCCCCATTTATATTCTTGGCTGGCAATAAATTTGAGTTAAAGTACAATAAAGACTGGTTTACACTCTCTTTCTGATACTCATTTTTTAAGATAATCTCATTACCCATTTTATTTACTTTATATAAAGGTTATAACATATTACTCTTTGTTTCTCTTAGGCCAAGCATGTTTTGAAATCCATTTGTCTACTCTTAATTTCTGACATGAAATCACTAGTTTTTAATATATAGAATAAAACAGTATCAGAATAAAACTGAATTCATATAACATTTAATTAAGTAATCACTTTATTTCTTGCTTGCTCAAATTTCACCATCTGATGGACCTCAAACAAAAGTATTCCTTTTAAACCGGCTTCATTTCTTGTCTGAGAGTGTATGTTTTTATAATAATAAGCTGTCCAAACCAAGTTATTCTTGGGGACTGTCACAATCAGCCACACACTGCTGGGATGAATCTTCAAACCAGGCACAATTTTGGGGAGGAAAGGATTTATTGAAACTACAGCTCGAGGGGAAGTTCCGTACCAGCAAAAGAGACTGGCCCTATTTCACAGGTCTGAGCAGACAGAAACCCACCACCAACACCATACACACACTAGCAAATAGGTAGGAGGGCAAAGGAGAGAATCTCTTCACCTTTATATAGGCTTAGGGTGGAGTCTTACAACCCTTCCCCAGACTTCATGGCTTCCTGAGTCTCTGGAATTTCTTTCCTGCACTGCCGACACAGGGAAGGATGTTTACTTCCAGCTTCTTTGTGCTTCTTTACATCCTGCCCCCTACTGAGAGGCTGCCTTCCTGTAAACATCCTCAGAGACCCACCCAAGATAATTAAAAAGATCAAGTTGACAACAAAACCTAATCATCACAGGGACTCTACCATCCAGAAGCATTTGAAAAATCCAGAGATTTAGATAACATCAAAACAGTGAGGGTACTCCAGTTCATCAATCTAGTTCTTTCTGGAACACATATTCCCCAGTTTTGGGGAGCCCTTCAGGGCTTTGGTTATGTTGCTTGGGCACTGACTCTTCAGCAAGGCAGCTCTCCTACAGGCAACATAGAGCCATCCAGTCTCCTCTGAATTCTCTCATCATCTCAGCCCTTCCTGCATCACAGTCCAGGACCATGGCTACTCATACAAAACTTGTAAATCTGTTGTTTTTCATAAAAGGAAGTCCTGAAGTCTGTGTGGGGCTCCCGGGCTGCTGAGGCCGGGTGGGAGTGTGCCCAGGGGAGGTGGGGCTGGGCTGAACCAAAATGCTTGCTTCTGTTAGTCCCAAGCTGCTTCTGGTCCCAGCTGGCTGCTGGGCCTGCCTGCTGGGGCTTGGTCACTGGGAGCCAGGTGAGGTCTACTCAGAGTTATAGCTCTAGAAGTGGCTGTGGTGTTCTGCTGAAGGCGGCAGTGGTGGCAGCTCTGGCAGACAGGGGCAAGGAGGGAGTAGGCAGTGATGGCATCGGTGGCTGCAGCAGTGGCGGACCTGGACAGCCATGGAGGCGTGCCCATGGGCCCGAGAACCCGCAGTAGTGTTACAGCTCTTGGAAGCATGGTTTCCTGTGTGTTCAGCTAATCTCTTCAGAGAAAATAGCGGGCAATGACCTGAGGGAAAGGTATGGAAAATATTCCCATTTATCATAGGTACACCGTTGGTTAAATAGAGAAGCAGGAGGAGGAATGGGAAGAAATGAGCAATGGAGACTGGCAGTAACCAGTGACCTGTGAATACCTGCTTTGCATGTAGACATGAGCTTAGGCCCTATCAGATTGTGGGGGCAGAGGAACTGTCACCTTCCAGGCACAGTGGGGTGTGAACCTGGATTCATGTGGCTTGCTTAGGGAGCCTGGAGTGTTAGGGTTAAGGATGGAGCAGGCAGAACACCTATCAGTTTACCTGGGTTTCAAGCCTGTTAAAATGTCGTTAACCCTTTGTCCTCCATGTCCCATTTAGCAATACCAACATATCCCCCTTTTCTTTTAAATATGGAGCAGTGACATTAATATGCAGGAAGCTGGCCATGAGCAAAGGGGTCCCTATGGCAAAGAGGGTGTTTAAGGAGTGGGAAGAGGCAAAAAGAACAAAGGAATAGGGAACCAAGGGGTAAGGGCCTAGGGAACATACAGCATTTATTGGCATAAAAACAATATCTTTCCCCCAAGTCCATGTCCCATGTTCAGAAGCAATGAGGTACAGTGTCCTCTGGCATTGGAGTCAATAAGAGGAGTCAGTCATCTCTGGAGCGATTTATGCTGCGGTGGCTGGCTGAGATCTCCTGGGAGGCAGTGGGTTTGGGTGAGTGCAGCTCCTAGGATTCGCGAGGCTCTGAAGGAGAGTTGTGTCACGACACACCAACCAGGAGGATGAAAATTCTCCTCTGAAGGCTTGGGCTGAACTGGAAGTCTGCTTATACCTGTGATACAATCATAGCTGGAGAGTGGTAAATAGGAGTGAAGGAATTCACTCAGGGGTTGGAATGGCCAAGTCAGATAAGCTTCTTAAAATCAAGGTGAAATAAGGGAATATGGAGGACAAGATAAAGTTATATGTTCTTCCACACTCTTGTCTCTTTTGTAATTAAAACAATTAAATTCTTGATCATGGGATTCAAATCTTGGCTAACATCTCTTCAAAACCAACTGGAAGCAAACTATATTTATAAAATGAAACATTGACCACATTCATTCACTCCTATTTTGTATTTATATGGTTACTTTTGTGCTAGATATTCAAATGTGCTTCACTATGCTTTATGACTTCTATTTGCATACTGAACCAATATTTGAACTGAGGTAATTGGGTGTGATTTATAGTGCTTTCAACAGTTACTGTGTTTTAGAATTGAAGGCAATAAAAATCTATACAACGAGATAACTTTCACTACACAGTTTTGTCTTGATCAACCTCTTTTTCAACCTTTCATTACAGATCAAAATTTGCTGATAATGCAAGGAAAGCAGTATCAGCAACCTGGGAAGAGGTGGATTGTCCCCAATTCCATCTGCTATAGTTGTGATAGTCAACTCTCCATATACTTAAGCTCAAGGCTCATCCTCAATCTCTGATGCCAAGATACCTATGCTTCTAGCTGGAGTTCATGGTTGCAGAGCAAAACATTCATGTTCCCTCAGTGAGCTGAGATCAAGCCTGACACTAGACATACAGGCTGGAAAGAAAGTTACAGTTACTTGGCACCAGCCAACATACTTCACTAAATTGAAGTACTAACATTTGGCTAAGGGACCTCCACAACCACTTCCATGTGGTTGGAGTCCACATGACATTTCATGTTAGTCCATTGTTAAAGCTCCTATTTGCATGGTTGCTGACCTGATGTAGGCTTCTAAAGTTTTTTTTTTTGAAAAAAGGACTCAACCACACTTATAAAAAAAAGTTTGAAAGGCAGTAACCTACATTGTAGATGAGTTTCCCCTTACCCTGACATGTCTTGTCTTAGGTAACAGCCTGATCTCAATATCCTGAGTTCCCTTTTGATAGATTGAATTGTATCAGCTCTAGGCTTTAGAGTCTGTAAAGTCATTACTTAGGTCAATCAAAATCAAAAGAGGAGAGTCCTAGACTAATATGACTTTAGTGTCCTTATAAAAAGTGATAAAGACCTGTTAAGATGGTTCAACAGTTTACAAAACTTGCGTATTAAGCTAAATGGCTGCTCTGGCTGGAGACTGCCAAGTTCAACTCCCCAGAATCCACAGAAAAAAAAACAGGACATAATCATGTACTTCTGTAACCCCAGTCCAAGGCGTCAGAGAATGAAAAGTTGTTGGGACTCACTGACTGATATGAAATACACAAATGAATGATAAGAAGTACC
Organism: Zapus hudsonius; assembly: GCA_004024765.1. Classification (NCBI taxonomy): domain Eukaryota; kingdom Metazoa; phylum Chordata; class Mammalia; order Rodentia; family Dipodidae; genus Zapus; species Zapus hudsonius. The sequence continues at coordinate 27,067 of PVHP010011164.1, forward strand.
TAATGTTCTCCTTAGGCACATGCATGCAGGCACATCAAAAGAAAAGTGACCTAGAAATATACGAAGGTGGTCTTTGTGAAGCCACAGTGAAGAGATCATCAGTAAGTAGAATGGAGAGGCCATGAATTATCAAAAAATAAATGTCACCTTTTCAAGATATGCAGTCTTTGCTTTTTGGTTAAGGCCACTCTAGAGCACCATAGAAATTACATTGACTGAATAATTTTCTTTTATTGAGCAAAAGTTTGGGTCCAGCCCTGTTCTAAGCTCTATATATAGAATGGTAAAGAAAGTACACTATGTTTTTTCCTCTTCAGAGCACCAAATAAGAGGCCAGCACAAAAATCAAATTGTCCAGCTTCTGCTAGTAATTGGTGGTGTGACTTAGGTTATACATTTATCTTTCCTGTGTAGCATTTTTCCACATCTATGAAATGGGTATTATAATTGTGCAATGTTGGAGTTATGAGGGATAAATTTAATTATATGCAAAACACAATAGTTGTAAGAAAGTAGAAAGTGTTAGTTATGATGATCTTGTTTCAGTTTAGAAATTCGATAAACCATGTATTAGCTAATTAAACATAATAACAGATTCCAAGGATTTTTTTTTTGAGTTAGGGTCTCATCTTAGCCAAATATGACCTGTAATTCACTATGTAGTCTCAGTGTAGCCTAAAATCCGCGGTATTCCTCCTACCTCTGCCTCCCAGAGTGCTGGGATTAAAGGAGTCCACCATCACAGCAGATCACCATGTAAATGTATAAAGCAGATAGAATTGAAAATGAACAGATCAGGAAAAACCTCCCAAAGAGTCTTTAAAGTATAATCTAGAATATTTATTATTTCTGGAAATAATGAATTAAACTTAACAAACTGCAATGTTATTTTGAATAGAGTGAAAGGGTGAGTTAGACAAATAACATTCTAGCCATACGGAACAGCAAATATAAAGGTATTGGGGTTGAAAAGATTTTTGGCATATGACAGGAGTCATAAATATTACTGTGGAAAAGCAATATGTATGGTACAGAGAATAGATAAAATTAATTCAGGCAGAGAAGAAGATAATAGAGGAATTTTATTTTTTAGATTAGAACTCTCTCCGTCTTCCCTGATATAAGGCAAGCACCTTGGGTTCATATTAAGCATAAAAATTGTCAGAATTTTTCCATTTGTTATTTGGATGCATTAATTTTAACACCTACTACATGGATGATACAATTTTAAGCATTAGGGACATGACAATTTTCAAAAACAGACAAAATCTATGTCAATGGTGCATACAGTCTAATAGGGGAAAACAGAAAATGAACATCTTTGGCAATGACATTAGATATTGCTGTATGCTAAGGAAGAAAGAAACTATAACCCAATAAGTGGGAGTGGCAATGCTGTAAATATATGTAAACTGCAGATTTTTATACAGCATGGATTGGAGATGTATATTTGGGGATTGTCAGCATGCAGATGTTAATTAATGAAATGTGCTGTTACTAAATGGGATCACCAGAGGAATGAGCATAGACAAGAAGTTCAAGTACTACCCTGGTGCTGAAAGATTGGCGAGGTGAGGAGCAGCCATCAAAGAAGACCATGGGGGAACAAACAATGAATGAGAAGTGAAAGACTTTGTTTAATGTGTTGCTGGTTATTAAGAGAAGAATGTATTTTCAGAAGGATATATAGCCAGCTGTGTCACCAAGCTGTTGCTAGGTCAAGTACAATGGTGATTAAGACTTGGCCATTCAATTTAGCACAAATAGTTCATTAACAGGAGGGAAGATGTGCAGGATGTAGAATGGTGGGAGACTCATGAAGTTCTGTTCTGATCACTTCAATTTTCTCAGTGAATAATAGGAAGCTAGTTTATCAGTCAAAAACGAAGATGGTAAGGAGGAAGTGAAAGCTTGGGGTGTAGGAATAGGTTGTAAGCAGTCATTTTGGAAAGTGGATAAGTTGGAAGGACCTGGGAAATATTGTATGACTGCTGAGCTACATTAATGATTCACTCTAAGGTTAGAATTTAAAGTGAGACCAATACCCATAGATGCAGGGTTTTCCCCAGTCATGCACAGCTACAGCAGCATTATCCAAAAGAGGCAGAGACATGGATATAGCTTAGGTTTTGAATTTGCTAAGCAAAGGAAAATAGTTAAAAGGAAGTTGAGAATATAGAGAGAATATAATTATAGTGCTTATCCATAGTTAAGGAGGGAAGAGGAAAAATATGGTAAGGAAAAGACAGTGAGAAGTTTGTAACACATGTTAAGGCATGGTCTGCTAAAGGTGAAGATCAGTCATTGAGGCAGAAAGTTGAGAAGTGGTATGAAAATAATAGGAAACAAAACTGAGGTAGTAGGGTGTATATTATTTTTGCTGGGACTAAAAAGCTAACCAGAAGAAACTTAAGGAAGGCAGGGTTTATTTCAGTTCACACTTTGAGATTCCAGTCTATTATGGCATGGAAGAGCATGGCAGCAGGTGCATGAAGCAGCTGGTCACATTGCATCCATAGTCAGGAAGCAGAAGGCAGCAAATGCTAGTGCTCAGCTAGCTTTCTGTTTTATTCACTCCAGGAACCTAACCCATGTTATGTTGCTCCCAGCATTTAGAGTGGGTCTTCTCTCCCCAATTATTCTAAAATAGATAATCCCTCACAGGCATGCCCAAAGGCTCATTTCCTTGGTGATTAATTCTAGATCCTGTTGAGTCAACCAATAATGCAAGCCATTTCAGAGGGATTACAGTTGCTGGTATGTGGGACCCTGCTAAAAGGGGCATGGAGGATGTAGGGTTTTGCTGAGTCTGGCAGGCTTCTGGGACTGACTCCATCTGATAAGGAAGTTGAGGCAAAGTCTGAGGGCCCCTATAAATCTTAGCAATCCTGAACACTCCAGCCCCCAGGCAGGCCCCAGCTGTGCCCTGAGATAAGGCACAGCTGTGCCCTGAGATAGGCAGTTCAAAGCCTAATTTAGCCCAGCTGCAATAACAAACCGAAACAATAAGGTTACATTTCCTCTGCTGACATCATATTTCTATACATATTCATGAATAGAGTCATGTAGCCCCCTCAATTTATCTATGTAAAATAGGTATCCAAAGAATATTGGCCCCTACCAATCAAACTCATGAGATGCTCACAGATCTTGCCCTTACCAATCCCCTTGCTTCCTATGCTTCTACCTCTGACTTTTCTCTATATAAACAACTGCTATCTATACAATAAAATGAAAACTGCCCACTGTCACGTTTTCCCAAGAGTCTCATCTCTTGTTGGCTCACAGCTATCCAAGCTTCTGCTCACCCAGCCCCGTGGGCGAACAGGGAGTTGATGTGCACTGCAACTCCCTAACTAACCCACGGACCCAGACTGGTAGTAATAGTGGGTCTGTAGGTGGAAAACAAATTCCCAAACAAGAGAGGAAGAGGTGAAGAAACAGGGGTTAAAAGAATCATGCACCTCACTGTCACACTCTCTAATCCTCAATACAAGGCTAGTATCAGGAAAAAATGGTATTGAGTCAAGAGAAAATAATCAGAACAGGGGAAGTGACCTAAAGTCTTAACCAAAGAGCAAAAATTACAGCTGCTGTCTTCTGGCATGCATGAGACTAAATATGTCCAACACAAACTCTGGAGGGTGTTCTCATGAGGATAGTTTCAGAAATCCTTCCTGTGCAATGTAAAGCTCTTGGGACATTATTCTCACTGTAATAGGATTTAATTGGAGAGATTTTAGCATGAAGGTAATATAAGGCCCTGAGTGCACCTCAATTTGTCCTAGAGATTGCATTTTGGGCTCTAATTCCTACTGCCTAGATCACCAATTAGATTTCAATCCCTCCTTAGTCAGACACCTTCCTACATCTTGACCTCTGGACCAGGTTCCTTACCCCCTTTTCATCATGATTCAGTTTGCTTTCAAATCCCATTGAAATGGGCCCTTGGTAAGAATCAGACTCAACCTAGAGAGCTCTGTTGTCATGCAGGCTCACATACATGCTGGTCTGTACAAAAAGCTAAGATGGAAAGAAAAAGGGATTCAGTGAAGGGGATAAGGAACAAAAGAAGGTAGTAGGAAGAGAATATGATCAAAATACAATATCTATATGTATGAAGATTTCTCAATAAGAAAAAAGTTTAAGAAAAATAAATGAGCTAAGTCACACATAATTAGAAATACAGACCACATGGATAAGATTAGGCTAAGAAGTTAGGAAATTTTTCTTTGTAAAACATAGTATCATTAAATTCATAGGAAACCAAATCATTGCTCTGTATGAATGCCATATCATGAAATAAATAAATGGAAATGTGACAAATTTCACCTTTGTTAGCAGATAATTGTAGAAGTCATTAACTTGGTCATGCATTCACTCATAAAATCACTCATAAAATAATTAACTATATCCAATGCATAGTCCCTACTATAAAGTTAGAGATAAGAGCATTGATTCCATGGGATTCACAGTCTAGTGAGAGAGACTAGAAATGAATAAGTAAACATATTTACAAAGTGATTTTG
>PVHP010011164.1:31695-45887 GCA_004024765.1 Zapus hudsonius
GAGAGAGAGAGAGAGAGAGAGAGAGAGAGAGAGAGAGAGAGAGAGAGAGAGAGAGAGAGAGAGAGAGAGAGAGAGAGAGAGAGAGATCAACACTAGCAAACACCAACAGACAGAGTTGGGCTGAATTTAATATCTGCAGTGAATCGCCTCCAGGGACAGCCCTGCTGGAATATTAACCAAAATACTTAGTCAAAGCAGAGGACAGCATGGCAGGAAGTGCTCATCTGTGCAATAGTGCTAAACATAGGGGGGTCATCAGTAGCTTGCTGATTGGCTAAGGGATATTCTCAGTGGTAAGGGACACTTGACAGGATCTGGGATCCATGGCAAACTCTTATGGGAACAAAAACCCGGGCTTTAAGGGTAATCTCCCACTAACCAGACATCTACAGAGAGGCCACACCCATTAGAATCTCACCAAATTAACAATGTTTGTCTCATTTAGCCATATTGATCCCTCTCTTCATTAGAGATTCTGTTTGTATTTTCCAGAAGGCAATGAGAATCATGGACAAAACAATTCCATCAGCAGGACATGTGATGATGGCTGGCACCCAGGCAGGAGATGAACCTCCCATAACTTATCATTTAGGGCCAAAAAATAAAAACATGAGAAAGTGGTGAGATGAGCAAGAGAGCTACCTCCACAGCAAGTCAGATAACCTGGGAAAATGTAATGGAGACAGACACCAAGGATACCCAACACAGTCCAAAGCAGAAATTCAGAGACTCTTAAGTCAGAGACTCTTAAGATCTCAACCGTAAAGCAGACTTATAACTCACCCACCATGACTCAGGGAACTAAGCTGAAGAAGGGGCAAAAAGATTGTAAGAGCCATGGTGGGGAGAACACCCAGAGACATTGCCCCTCAACAACAAAACATAAAGGAAAAATGGTCAATTTTTGTACAACCCATAACCCCCTATCTCATGGACTGGGACAACAATCCCACTGAGGAGGGCCTCCAGTGGGTTGGGGACAGGGAGGAGGGAAATGGGGGTATATCACAAGACTTGCTCATGCTATGTATCTAATTATTAAAAATACATAAGTTTATTTAAAATAAATAAATCAATTCATTAATTAAAACGATCTAAGTCTATGGGGACATGCATTTTCATTGAACATAGAGCAAGGACCTATTTTGTGCTAAGCATGATTCTTTCTATTTTATTTAGCTATATAATCTTCACAAGGATCTTACCTATTTAATACTGTTATTGTCAAATTTTATAGATGAAGAAATTGAGGCCTAGATAGATTTAATGTGCTATGAACTTAGACCATTTACTTAATTTTTGCTTCTGTTTTTCTTCCCTTGCAAAGTGGAAAAAACACTAAGAGCTTTGGTGGCATAGTGTTGGCTTTATAATAAAGGGGGATTCATCTATGTAAAGTACTCAGAAAAGCTTTTAGTCTAGAGGAGGTGGTAATTATTATTCTCATTTTAACAATGAGGAAACTATGACCTGGAAAGGTTAAGTACATTCCCCAGTTCACATATTGAGCAAGAGGAAAATGATGGCCACTCAATGTGCACGTTTTAACTGAGGACAGGAGTGGAGTCCCTGTGTTCTTTCCATAGAGCCATCCTATGCAGCACAACATCTCTGCATGGGCAAGCAAGTGTTAACCATGGGCTAAAAATACACTTTATTTCAACTCTATTCTCTATGCCTGGAGATATTCAGCAAACTGTATTGCAGAATTAGGACATGTGCAGTGTTAAACTGTGACACAAAATCACAAGGAAACAACTAGAGGAGAGAAGGGCATTCAGAAACATGAGAAAAAAAGTGATAAGTAAGCAATATGTCCCTGTTTTTCTCATTACCAGATTACCCTCATGGTGGTATTACTATTTCTTCAGATATTATTTTCTACAGGAAAATAATCACACAGCAATGCATGGAGGACTTAAACTAGATTAAAAAAAGACCTATTTAACAGTCTCAATTCCATAAACAACACAGGGCAGGGCTTTGTCTACCCTTAATTTTTCAAGTTCCATAAAATCAAGTTTTCTATTAGATAAGGTGTGAAGAAATGCTAATCAATCAAAACATGGAGTCACTTTCAGGGAAGCCCTTAAATGCTGGCTACTATCTTGCACATTGGCCTTGACATTTGGACATTTAACACAATAGTGATGCATGAATGCAAACTCTCCAGAACTAATACATCTTCAATCACAAAACAGAAGCAGAGATAGAAATCCCATCCTTCTTACAGCCCACTGCCCAAGTATTTATTTAGTAGTCAGACAGATGCCTTCTTATTCTAACTTTTTTAGCAAACATATTCTGTCCTGAAAATGGTACATATCTCACAAGTCACCAAAGTCTTGTTTTTAAAAGGCATTTCCTCCAAGGAACCCTATTTCTCAGGGGTTCTGAGCATGAAAACTGCTTCCCTGTTACTCATCTATAACAAGCATTTTATAATCCCCCACAAACTATATGTGGTTTGAAACATTTAATAAATTTTCCATAAATCTTATATCCTGGGCAAAAGCACAGGGAAAGAAATGAAAAAGATTAAGCAGGAGTTCCCAGTGGCAACCATCTTGTCAGCTGCTTTTCCAGTCCACATTCCTGGAAAGGCACATACAAACACAAAGATCCAGGCTGTGAGTTGGTTTCTCCCACTTTCTAACAAATGTGGAATCATGGTGCAGCCCCTCCCCCACTGGGAAGCCTTCTCACTTCTTCCCTCTGACAGGCCCACAATTCAATAGTTATCAGCACTCTTCCCTGTCCATACCTCTGTTGCAGCACATTTTTTGTCTGCTATTAATGTGTCTGCTCTCATATCATACTCCTATAGGCCTTGAGCCCAGAACAGGGACTATGTTCACTCCTCACAAGTCTGTTAGTACCTAGATATGGCCCAAAACAGGGTAGACAAGGGGAATCAAGCTAGAAGAGGGAAAAGGAAATGTCCCTGGCCAGTCAGTCAGATGGACAAACATTTTAACCTGTTCCAGGTGTGGCCAGCGAATTCTGCTAAGAGCCTGACAGATTTGAACAAAAGAGTTTCATGAAACTTCTAGCATTCTAGTATAACTGGATGGTCCTCTATCCAAAATGGCACTATTTTGCAAGAAATTGAAGGATTTGTTTTAATCATTCTTTCCTCCTCCTGATACTTTCCTGTTCTTCTTGATAGAAAGAGACTCATTTAATAATAGGAGGGAGCAATTGTAGGGAAGATAGGCAGCCAAAAATCCACCAGAATTCAGGAATTATAGATGTATACAGCAGTATCATTTCTGATAGTGTCTCTATAACAAGCATTAATTAGCATAGTGTCCTTTCTAAAATTTGAATTGCACCTTTGTATAGTCATTTCATTTCTTTTTCAAGACTAACTTCAGAATGCTCAAGGCTTTTTAACAGCAATCATTTGTCAATAGTGTGAGAAGCAGCTCTAAGTGCCAACAGAGGCATCTTCTGTAAGGCTCCCTCCAAGTTCTAAGCGAGGAAGGTTTCCCCCAAATCTAACATGTATTCAGTCTTCTGTGTTGCCATGGACTAATGCTGCCCCAGAAATGATGCCTCAGCATGGATCTTCTCATATTAATACACTCCATGGGCTGGGGAGATGACTCAGCAGTTAAGGCACTTGCCTCCAGTGCCTAAGGCCCAGGGTTCAATTCCCCAGGACCCACATAAGCCAGACCCACAGGGTGGTAGCCCTGGTGCGCTCTCTCTCTCTCTCTCTCTCTCTCTCTCTCTCTCTCTCTGCTTGAAAATGAATAAATAAAATATATTTAAAAAAATACACTCCAAAAGACCATCTCATATCTTTTAGGTATTAATTTACTCAAAGGGATTGTGGAAGCCAATAAATAATAAATAATAAATAATAAATAATAAATAATAAATCCTATAAAACTAGATCGAAAGAGGGTAATTTGTTTGGAATCTACACTTTGATATACTGATTCTCTTTTGTTCACCTAAAAAGATTTTATTTAGCAGATAGAAGGGATCTCAATAATAGTTTTTGGTTGGTTAAAAGATAATAAATTAAGATTTAAAAGGCATATAGAAGCATCTCCTTTCAGCTCACGTTGAAATATGTCACTTGAATTCTGTTTATCTAAATATGTGAGCACTTTATCACACTTCTGAAAGATTCATTAATTCATGAATATCCACTAAGGACTTTCTATGTGTCAGACACTGGAATATATTTAGAGCACTAGAAAGAACCTCCACTAAGGCAAGAACCATATCACTGGTCTTCACCTAACCAAAGAAGGGTCTGTGTACATGTTGAAATACACGAGGCACAGCACATAGAGAAGTGATAATTCAAGCATCGATGAGACAAGTTTTAGAGACCTAGAGAAGTCCTTAGGAAAAAGTCACTATACCAGTAGCTTCTAAATGTATCTGGCCATCAGTCACTTGGGTATCAGTTAGACAATGACACCTCCCCCTGACTTGCTAATCACTAGATCCAAAAGGGAGAGGAAAATTCATCATTTAAATGAACAAATGTGGGGATTCTTAATTTTAAAGCATAAGATTCTGTCCATATCTAATATATTTCTCAGCACTAATCAATTTAAAAATGTTTCCGTCACTCCTAAAGAAAACCCTCTTACCCATTGAGGAACCATTCTGTATCCATTGTTCTCCAAATAATAAGTGATAATTTTTTCTGTCCAGGGATTTGTCTTCTTTGGACATTTAATATAAATGGAATTGTGAAAAAAATGTGTAGTTTTTTGTGCCTATCCTCTCTAACTTGTCATCTTGTTTTCAAGGTTAATGTACTCTTTAGCATGGGTAAGTACTTCATTCCTTTTAATGAATGAACAATATTGTGTACATTGTGTGGATATCACTTGCAGTTGATGGGAATTGGGTTGTTTCCAGTTTGGAACCATTATAGACTATTAGACTATAGACTATAATGCTGCTACGGATATTTGTTATAAGGACAACCTGTTTTCAATTCTCACTGCAATGTGTAATGATAGCAGGTAGCAGTGACATTCATGAAGTAGAGGAGACAGAATTTAGGGAAAGGAAATATCTAAGCTCATACAAGAAGTTGCTGGCAGAGACAGGCCAAGAGCCTACATCTTGTCTTCCAGGACACAGCACTGCCCCTTTCCCATAGTGGTCACTTCTTTTTTATATTTTCATATATATATTGTTGCAGTCAACTTTCTAGTTGCTGTGCAGGAAAAACCCAAGCAAAAGCAGCTAAAATGGGTTTATTTGACTTATGGACTCGAGGGGAGACTCCATCCTGGCAGGAAAAACGATGGCATGAACAGAGGGCTGGACATCACCTTTGTCACAGAACTGCAAACAGCGGCAGGAAGGTGTGCCAAACTCTGGCAAGGGGAAGCTGGCTTTATAACCCCATATACCCGCCCCTGACAACACAGCTTCATCGAGGTTGTAAAACCCAAACTGCCATCATCTGAGGATCGATCTATCAGAACACATCCAATTGTTTGTGGGGGACACCTGTATCAAACCATGACATATATATTTATTGACTAAATAATGAGTTACATTATTTAGTGGGCAAACAATGAGTTGTTATCCCCAATTCCCCAATGTCCCCCTCCCCATCCCCAATCAGCTGGATATCCTCCTCCATAGGTCGTCTGGATCACTCCTTGTGGCAGAGGACCATGGATAGCCTAGTACTCAGCCTGGTTCTCATGGCCCAAGTATGTTGTTACTGAGGGGTGCCATGCCTTTAGATAGTCTCCCCCACCACAGCTCTCACAATCTTTCCGCCCCCTCTTCTGCTCAGTTCCCTGAGTTGGGGTGGGTAAGTATTAACGCTGCTTTAATGTTGTGAGCTTAGGGGGCTTTGTGTTGAAAATTGTTGTTTTTTCCCCCCTGGCTTATCCTGTGTTAATTGAATGGCTGTGGCTGTGGGTCCCTTGTTCATCCTGTCATTCTCTACGAAGCTCCATATGGATCCTCCACGGTATGACTGTGGTGGCTCCTCTTTTGCCAGAATCTCAGCTATCAAAGATATGGAAGGGTTAGATGGGCCCCAGTTCTCTCGCTGCATCCTGAAAAATACAAACACAATCTCCATTGGAGTGTAAGGTCAGTATAGGTTAAAAAATATACACAATTATGGATTACCTAGATTCCATTTTAAGTAGCCTCCCTGTCAATTGGTCCCATAGTGCATCTTTTCTTGTGAGCCCAAGAGTATGGGATCCGGTGCATATCACACTGATTCCCCATAGTGGTCACTTCTGTAAGAAATCTGTGTGAAGCTTTAAAAACCTCTTTGTCCCCAGGGATTTGAGGGAATCTATATGACAAGTTCCCTTATCTGAAAAGTCCATACAGGATGAGGGCCTGTCAGGAAACTGTAGAGTAACTGCTTCTACCTAACAGTAACAACCCATTGAAAGAGAATGTGTAGCTTCTTGGGGACCCTGACTCATTTTACACAGGTTAAAGAGCAGATAATATAAATGTTGACTCTTCTACCGTGAGGAAGTTAAAGTTGCTTCCATTTTTGTCAGATACCCAAAAGAAGCATTGAATACTCTTTTTCTTGGAAACACTCTCCACTTGTCTGACCACTATCATTGCTGAACTTGAACATTTGAAGGAGAAACAGTCTGAATTAAGGCACCAACTTTTTGGTATAGCATGATTTTAGGGGCAAATGTCCATTGGGGACTTATTTTCTAGGTACCAAATACTGATTGAAGGCATAGTTAACTATGTATGAAATTTTAGCTCCCTCAGTTAATTGGAGGCACTAAATTATGGCTGCTCCAAAGAGCAGCAAAGACTTTATGAAAATTGAACCCGTTAATGGGAATTCTCCCAGGTCAGTAGCAATAAACTATAGCATCCTGCAAAGATATGACCTTTATCAAGAACAGCTAACTTCCCTGTCAGTGGAAAAAATTATCAGAAGACTGTATTTGAGGCCATACAAAAGGAATTGGCGTACGGCCAATTCAGTTAGACTAGAACAACTATTAGTTATGAAATTAATTTGGAATGAGTTTATTTGCTTAATCATCAACTCACAATGTAAACCACTTACCTTTTTATTCTTAAAAAAAAGATTGCCATGGTATGAATTCATTTCTGCTAAAACTTTGCATGCTGCAATAATAATGTCCATGGTAATAGCAGTAGGTGGTAGACACTGTCAGAAGGTGAATAAGCCATAATGCCAGAGCCCTCTGTAATGGGATGAATACCTCTATAAAAATGGACCCAGAGTGCAAACTGGCTTTTCCCTTGTGAGGATACTGCTAGAAGGTGACAGCAAAAAAAACAGGAAAAATATCAGACACAGATTGTAAATCTGTTGTTGCCACCTTGCTTGAGCTTTCCACATTCTATAGCTGTGAGAAATAATTTTATGCCTTTTAAAATCTACCTTATAAAGCTGGCCATCTTGTGACATACTTGCAATCCCATTTCATTTAAGGCAGGGAATGAAACTTAGCTTTGAAAGCTGGCAATGAGCTTGAATTTTATGAAGTTTCCAACGTGACACTAACTAGGGCATGGTAATGGGGCCAAAAACACAGAAAAAGTATTCAGAAATTTCATTGAGATGTATTAGACCGTGAACACAGTCAGAATCATAAAGACATTTTGGAAAACATTTCTTTTGCTGGCCTTCAGAAAAGTAATACAACATCAGAATCTTATCTGACCTAAAAGTACTCAGACATTACCTTTTATCAACAAAAGTAATAAGTAGAAGATAAAAATGAGGGGAAAAAAGAAAGAAGTAGAAGGAAGAGGAGAATGAGAAAGAGGAGGAGGAGGAGAAATAAAGTAAAATAAGGAGGAAGTAATCTGATGGAATTAATAGAATGAACAAAAGGAAAGAGCAAAAGTCAAGGAACATAAATAGGAGTGATGATACTGTTTTGTGAAAATCAAAGTAATGAAGTCACATTTATTTTATTGCCATTATACTCTGCTTTCAGGAACTTCCTGTCTTTTAGACTTTAGTTTGTACACATTTCCACAGCCAGGTCAATATCCTGAACCTACTTGAGGGTTCCATCCCACTAACAACTGGAGCCCAGTTCTAACCTTGCTTATCATAGGCACATAGTGTATATTTACAAACAATAATGATTTAAAATTTAATGCCTGTTTCTGGAGTTTTACTTAGACCACATACCTTTGTGCGTGGGATCCATATTACCAATTGATCATTTGTGTTCATCAGGCCTTATGTATGTACTTCCTTCTGCTCAGCTGTCCAGAACTAAAGAGATTCCAATGAACATTAGCCTTGCTGTCTTCTCTCAAGGATTATTTATCTACTACAGTGCTTGTTTGGGTGAGTGTATCTCACCTGTTTCCCCCAGCATGATTGATCCCTGGAAAAATCATGACGAAATTTTGAGTAACTGTCTGGGAGCCAGCCCTTGGCCTTCCCATGTGAACCAATGGCAGCTTTTAGAACTAAAGCCTATACAAATTCTCCTCCTTTATTGCATGGCCCTTAACACCTAATTAATTTGTCCATTCTCCTTTCTGCTCATGTTGAAATATGCCACTTGAGCTCTATGAATTTGATCATCATTTATCTAAATATGTGAGAACCTTATCAAACTTCTGGAAGATTCATTAATTCATGAATATCCACTAAGGACTTTCCATGTGCCAGACATTGAAATGTGGGAACAAACATGGAAATTTTAGTCTGAGGCAAAGATTAATAGTAAGGCATCATTCAAATCATTGTATACTAATTTCAAAACCACTTTGTTGTTGACCCATCAGCATGGCTAAGTGAGGGAGTCACTTATATATGATACTAACTCTAACCTTTGATGCTCCTCAATTTCATTGAGATTACAATTGAAACAATACAACTGAACACCCTGCCTACCACCTGACCACAGGACATAAAGCAAGACACAGAAATCTCTTTCATTTCAAAACTTTCAGCTAGGTGTTCATTTACCTAAGTTGTAGCCATGGATATATCACCAGACCTATATGGCACCTATATCTGATGCCCCATCAGGCCCACCATACACTTATCAAAGCACTGAAATGAATAAAGTGATTTAGCACAGCTTTTCAAGATAGAGAGAAATGATCTTCCCAGTGAAATCCATGTGACTGGTCCCACCACTATAGTGACAAGAATTCTCTTCCTTAATAAGGACTGAATAATTTATATTTGTCCTTTGGGGCTATGAGTATGTGTGGATAGAAACTTGGGTCTCTTTCCAATAATTACCCATCAGATCACCTCAAAGGAGAAGCCCTGTGATCCCTTCAGTTCAGTAATGCAATAGAAAATCATGAAATTGGAATTCCAAATCCTAGCAAGATGTACCCTAAATCCCTTGTTCTGTGTCCTAGTTGGAAGGAATTGATTCTTCTTAGAGTTTACAGTTACTCTGGGCAGGTAGTCTCCCTAAAGCTGAGTGGCAATCCACACAGAAGATGTCTGATGGTGTTGAATTCCTCTGTAAAAATGGGGGCTGTGCAAGGGACCAGCCTCATCACAATGCAACATTAAGTACTAGAGTGAGTCTATCTGTCGCGTCCAAGCTCGACCAGCAAGAAAGGAAATGACCACGAATTCTTCTCTGCAGCATTTTATTCAAGAAACCTAGCAAGTTACAATCTTACTAGTAGCTACTTCATTCTTCTTTCTTCTCTCTTCTCTTTTTCTTCTCCTCTTCCTCCCGCGCTCAGGATACCACCTATCAGCATTACATACGTATACATTCACAATTGGTCCATATACAGGCATTAAGCCATTTCCATACAAGGAGATAATAAATTCTCTGGAATGCACAACACGTGGAGGTAAAGAACAGAGGCCAGCGCCATCTTCTCAGCAGGCACTCAAACAAAGAAAAAGCCCATGCTGCCTCCAGTAGGTGGGCGTGGCAAGGCTTGGCCCTGGGAATGGGGCTGGGCCGCCCCTCCCCCTTACCTCACAGAAACGGCTCACTACAGTTCCCCCTTTTTAGTTTTAAAATTTAAATGCATCAAAAGGCTGCCAGCAATTTTTTTCCCATTTGGACTTGGAATCATGTCTGTCTTAGGTTGCCCATGGCTGATTACATTCTTACCCGTCATTGGCATTCTGACCTCCAGACGTCAGAACCCTGTCTTAGGTTGATATGTAACCTCATGGGACTTACCCGTCTCTGACTACCAATTCAGCATAGTGTCACAGATAAGGGAAAAATCTCGTTCTTTCATAACAACACTGCTTTATGGCAGCTAGCCAAATATGAGGAGACTATCCTGCTTCTATGGCTGAAAAGGCTTGGATAACCATGGCTGCATTCCGTTTTTGTGACCTTTGCATTCTGCAAATACACCATAAGAAAACCAAGGACATAATTATTAGAATAGCTGCTAAGGCTACTAGACCAGCCCATTCTTTTATATGATCCATAGCTTTAATTATCCAAGAGGATAGACTTTTTGCCAGGCTGGTATTAACATGGGTAAAGTTCACAGAAATAATGGTTGCTCTCAGTTGATCCATAAGACCTTTAGATTCACTTGTACAATTCCCATTAAGATATATCGAAAGCTGTCTGGACAGATCTGCAGCACGCGAAAAGTATCATATTGAATGCTAGTAACACAGAGTCCCGCATACTTCCATAGGCATCCCAATTGAGCTAATTGCCATAATATATCAATCTGTTCTTGCACTAAATCAATTCTTTGATTAGTAACCAACAATACTCCTTTTAGTTGAGCATTTATACTTCTCTGTGCATCTAAAGCTTGTGCCACATTCATTGACAAATCATTGAGTGTTTTAGCAGTTTGAACAGAAAAAGTCATAGCAATGGCAGAGGCTGAAGCTGAAGCTGTAACTAAAGATATAACAGTAATTATTGCCGCAGTAATACCAAAATCCCTTTTCTGTCTAAACAGGGTCATAGCGTGTGGGGCATCAACAGGTACAGGTATCCATCTAGGCATTCTAGCAACCATAGCAAATCTAAATTCAGAAGCATTCCAGCACTGTGCATAAAAACTACACTGCTTTGAGGTACAATCAGAATCATTGCGAACAACTTGGAAGCATAAGGTTCCTTCTAACACGAATGTTCTAGTTTCCCCTAAATAGCCCTTTGTCATCTCCATAGGAAAATAGGGAAGTCCAAGCATATCATTTGTTATAAAAAGTCTTGGAAATAACTGAGCATCATGACGTATTGGCATCGGTCTTGGGAAAACTGACAAGATTCCCCATCGTTGCTCCGGTGTCACTGGCAGGATCAGCATCATCAACAGGAGCGTCGTCTTTGGTCTGTGGCTCTTCATTCTTTATCCATCGTACCAGCCTCTCCGGTACTCACACTGGGTCTTGTTGATTCTGTGGAAAGACACAAACAGATCCTCATGCCCACGCCAGCACGGGGTCAGGTACATTCCATAGACCTGTTAAAATATCTTTCCATTTTACCAAGCCTTTGTGCTTATTCATGGCTCATAATGCCGTTCTGCAGCAGAATGTCCATCAGCATCCAAATTTAAAAAATTGATAGTAAATAGAGCCAAAGATCCTTTTTCCTTTGGGGTATGATTATAACCTATTCCCCCTTTTTGTTTTAGAAGAATTTCTTTTAAGGTGCGATGGGCACGTTCCACAATGCCTTGCCCTTGTGGATTATATGGCAACCCATGCACAAGCTGTACATCCATTTGTTTACAAAAGGAATTACATTTATTTCCAGTGTATGCTGGACCATTATCAGTTTTCAATTGTTTTGGTTTTCCCCAGGCCACCCAAGCTTCTAAACAGTGATTGATTACATTACCAGCCTTTTCTCCAGCCAGGGGGGTGGCAAAGATGACTCCTGAGCAGGTGTCTATTGACACATGAACATACTTTAACTTACCAAATTCTGATATATGGGTAACATCCATTGCCAAATGTGCTGTGGGAGCAATCCTCTAGAGGTTGATTCCAAGAGATACAGGATGATGAAAAATAACACACTGAGGGCATTCTAACACTACTTGCCGTGCATCAGCTCTGGACAAGTTAAACTTCTTTTGAAGGGCTTTAGAATTCACATGAAAAGATCTGTGAAAAGCTTTCTCCAGTTCTATGGAAGAAACCTGGAAAATGTATTGCTGGTGAGTGCAGCGATCTACCAGATCATTACCTTCACTCATACTGGACCAGGGAGTCCAGTATGCGCTCTAATGTGTAACGGAAAAAAGGGAGCTTTTCTTTGCCATAACAATTGTTGCAGTCTATTGAATAAGGCACTAACAGTACTAGATGGCTTTATAGGTCCTGTGACCTCCAGAGTTTTAAGAGCATTAACCACATAGGAAGAGTCAGAAATTAAATTAAAAGCATAAGGACAGGCCTTAAACACCTCAATAACTATCTGCAATTCCGTGACCTGAGGGGATCCAGGAGAAAATTGAGGAGTCACTGGAGTGTCTGATTGAATTAGGTAAACTCCTACACCTGTTTTAGAGCCATCTGTAAAAATATTTGGAGCCCCTTTTATAGGTTGAGAAGCTGTAACTTTAGAAAATATAACAGGATGTTCCTTAAAGAAAGTTAATAATGGGTGTTTAGGGTAATGATTACTTAATTCCCCAAGGAATGTGCAACGCAAGATGGTCCAATCATCAACTGCTGCACATAAGGTTTGTACCTGAACATTAGAATAAGGGATGATCACTGATGCAGGAATTATGCCAAAAAACTGAACGCTCTGTTGAATCCCAAGTAAGGCAAGGCTAGCCACAGCAGAGGGATAATGCTCAAGAGTTTTAGCTGGAGATACTTTTGGATAGATCCAAAGTAGTAGCCCTTCTTGCCACAAAATTCCAGTTGGCTGACTGTAAGTTGGTAGTATGCACAAAATGATATCTTTATTTTACTGATATCTTTGCAACATTGCGCCCTTCAGTCTTTCCTCGACCTTACTTAAAGCCAATCTAGCTTCCTCATCCAGGAATCTTGGAGAGTCTAAAGCAGGGTCTCCATTTAAAATCCTATATAATGGTTTTAACTCATAATTTGGTAATTTTAAGTAACACCTGACCCAATTAATATTCCCTAGCATTTTTGAAAATCATTCAAAGTCTTAAGACAGTCTTTTCTCAACTCCACCTTCTGAGGTATAATCTGAGTATTAGAAATTTTTGCTCCTAAATAATTAACAACTGTATCTTTTTGTGCTTTCTCTGCGGCTATAAACAATCCCTTGTCTTTTAACATTTCTACTAAATCTACATAGCTAGAATCAAGCAATTTATCATTCTTTGCTGTTAAAAGGATATCATCCATGTAGTGAACACACCTAAGTGTGGGATATTTCTTTCTCAAAGGAGCTATAGTCTTTCCAACATATAATTGACACATGGTAGGACTGTTTGCCATACCTTGAGGCAAAACTACTGTCATGGTTTGATACAGGTGTCCCCCACAAACAATTGAATGTGTTCTGATAGATCCTCAGCTGATGGTAGTTTGGGTTTTACAACCTCAATGAAGCTGTGTTGTCAGGGGCGGGCTTATGGGGTTATAAGCCAGCTTCCCCTTGCCAGAGTTTGGCACACCTTCCTGCCGCTTTTTGCAGTGCTCAGTGCTGTGGCAGAGGTGATGTCCATCCCTCTGCTCATGCCATCGTTTTCCCTGCCAGAATGGAGTCCCCTCGAGTCCGTAAGCCAAATAAACCCATTCCTCTACAAGCCGCTTTTGTTTGGGTTCTTTCTGCACAGCAACTAGAAAGCTGACTGCAACAACTACCCACTCATATTTCTGGTCTGGTTCCTCATGATTGCAAGAGGGAATAGTAAAAGCAAATCTTTCACTATCTTGCCAGCATAAAGGAATGGAAAAGAAACAATCTTTGATATCAATAATTATGACTGGACAGTTTTCAGGCAGAGCAGAGAGCAATGGTAGTCCTCTCTGCACAGGCTCCATTATCTGCATTTGATTATTAATAGCTTTTAAATCATGTAATAATCTCCACTTTCCTGATTTCTTTTTTATCACAAAAATGGGAGTGTTCCAGGGGGATACTGATGGTTTTATAAGCCCAAGAGAGAGTTGTTCCTGAACTAATTCTTTTGCTGCAGTTAATTTTTCAGAGGATAAAGGCCACTGAGGAACCCACACAGGGTCCTCTGTTTTCCAAGTTATGGGGATACCCTCCCCAGTGGCCCCTAGGAAAAAC
>PVHP010011165.1:0-25709 GCA_004024765.1 Zapus hudsonius
GGGCCTCCCCTTGGCCATGGCTCAAACACACTTCCATCACCGAGAACGTCAACGTCATTCTCCAATCTGCTTGGAGTCAAGTCTCCTTCACCCCTCAGCTTCCCACCCCCGAGACCAGCTCAGGCATCACTTGCTCCCTTAGCCTTATGTCAGCATCCCCACAAGCCCGTAGCCGAGCCCAGCAGGTCCTCCGTCTCCACAGCCAAGCCATGAGCTCCTGAGAGCCAGGGACCATACGACATCCATCTTAATTTCCCAATGCCTCCTGCATGTTCAGCATTCAGTAGGCTACAGACTGTTTCTAAGAGCGTGTTCGGTGTTGGGAATGTTTATTGCCCCTGGATGGAGTTTAGGAGAGCTTGTCCACTTCCCAGCCTCCATCGCTCCCTCCCAGTTGAATCCTAGAAAGAGCAATGCACACAGGAAGAAAGAGGGTGGCCTGATGGCCTGTCAACATGGCCTAAGCTCAGGAGGCAGATGAAGGGAGAGGCTGATTGTTAAGCGGTCGATACAAGCGGCTAATGAATGAGGAGAAGGGAAGTCCTCTGGGGACACCCCCAGATGGCCATCGGGAAGCTGTAGCTTTGGATCAGTTTGGCTAAGGGTGACTTGGTATTTTGTTATGAACAGACCTTCCTTGAAGAGAAGCCCCGGGGAGGCGTCCCTCCCAGCCTCTGGTGTCTACCTGGATGCCACTTGGAAGCAAGCACCACTAATTTTTGTCTCCCGTCTCCTGCCACAATTGTTACGAAAGTTCAAAGGAGAATCAAGACGGGCTTATCTATAGCGTTTGCATGACATCTCACGTAATCGGTCCTTGGGGACATCGAGGGGGTCAATCGTGTGGTGAGAGCAGCATGAGGAATTCATTTCTGTGTGTGTGTGTGTGTGTGTGTGTGTGTGTGTGTGTGTGTGTGTGGCAGGCTGCTGGAAAGTCCTGACTGAGATCCTCTTCTCCCACCAGGACACAGAGGAGCAGGTGTCCTGGTGGGAGAAACCTGTATTTCAGGCCAAGTTCAAGCAAGAGATAATCTTCTGTGAGACTGAAGCCCCAAGGCTGAGAAATTCTGAGCTAATTCCTGTCCCATCAATGGAGAGTTACAGGCCAAGGTCCTGCTCAGAGCTCTTTTGGGGACCATGATAAGGACTCACTCCACCTTCCACAGGAAACGTGGACGTGAACGGCTCCTGATTCCAAAGTCCACAGAAGGCAACTTCACATGCGAGTTGTAGGTTCAGTCCAGCCACCATCCCTTCTTCCTTGGATCGCCAGCACCAAGGTTCCTGATTCACCATGTCTGATGGAGGAGGAGCCAGGCAGGCCCAGAAGAGGGGTGGAACCTTCCCTCTGTGGCTGCTGGCTTCTCAGAGGCCCTGAGGGTTGGAGCCTGTGACCCAGATTGGGGCTGTTGCCAGCATGGGAGCCTGGAGCCCCAGGCTAGAGTGACCAGAGAGGCCTGTTCTCCCAGGAAGTAGGAAGGCAGGCCTGCTCCGATAGGGATTCAGAGTAGATGGAGTCAGGCAGGTGCCTTCTTACAAAGGATATTGGAGTCCTGTCCATCACTAGGGAGGATCCTGGGGCTCAGAAGCCTGACTAGTGGCCATCAGTTTACGTAAGGAGACTGTTTGGTTTGGTGCGATAACAAATGACCACAAACCAAGTGGCTTATAACTGACTTCTCGCAGTGCTGGAGGCTTGAAGTACAGGATCGCAGGGTTCCTGTGGACAGAACGAGGTGAGGAGAGCTCCTGGGCGTCATTTCTTTTTAAGTTTTACGTGACAACTTACCTACATGCACATAACGGATTTTGATCACAGCCCCTCCCATTCCCTTCTTTTGTCCCACCCCCCTCCGGCCACCCTGCCTGGGAGGTGGCTGGGAAACCCCTTTCCTGTGAGAGACCCCAGCTCTGATCCCCGGCCATACCTCCTGTGCCCTGTATCCTTCCAGCAGCCAAGGGTGCAGCCAGCCTCGTCGTTGCTCATCTCTGATGGTCTGCGATCCCCTGGACAACCTTTCTATCGTTCCCAACTTCAAATTAATGTCCTCCCCTATGGATCTACTTGGAATCGCTTCCCACTCTCTAGCTGGGGTCTAATTGTCACAGATTACCCCAATTGTTACCTCTTCTCTCCTCCATCCTCTCATTCAAACTTCTTACAGGGCTGGAGAGATGGCTTGAAGGCAAAGGCACTTCCCAGCAAAGCCTGACGACCTGGGTTGGATTCCCAACCACCCACGGAAGCCAGATGCACAAAGTGGAGTTTGTTTGCAGTGACCAGAGGCCCTGGTGCACCAGTACTCTGTGTGTGTGTGTGTGTGTGTGTGTGTGTGTGTGTGTGTGTGTGTGTGCACGCCCACTTGTAAATAAATAAATAAATAATATTTCTGTAACAAAACCTACTTACAGTGTTTGCCATCACGGGTCGGGAAGGCGGCATGAATGTGTAGATCTGTTTCTCCCTCAGCCAGAGGCCCATTCCAATAACCCTTAATGTGACCTGTTGACAAGCATTGGTCTGCATTAGATTTAACCAAGGAATTGCTATATTCAAGTATTTTCGATGTCTCAGAATGGCAATTTCATACAATTTAAGTGACTAGAAGAAGTGGGCAGGAGGGAGATAAGTGCAGCCTCGTGATGATTGGCAGCCAGTGATAAAGCTATCATTTGCTCTGTATTCACCATGCACGGGCATTAGAAGGCACGTTAAATAGCAGGATGATGGTAAACTCATCCGTGGTGCCTGGCCCGATTTATACATCTAATCTTCAAAACAGCCCTGCAGTGGATAAGAGCTTAAGTAACTCACTGAAGGTCACATAGCAATCGGCAGGGTGAGTGAGCCCTTGAAGGCAGGCAGCTTGGATCTGAAGTGTGTGTCCTTGACCACTCAGTATACTATATAGAAGACGATACAGTTTCTGACACCAGGAAGGTGAGACCTGAGGTACTCAAGGAAAACAGCAGCTTGGTAGCTATGTCTCCTGGCAGAATACTATTTTGTGGTTAAATGTCCTTGAAGAGCTGTAACGAGGTTAGGCATTCCTGCTTGCATCACAAACTAAGGCTCAGAGACACTTTCCCAATTGTCAAATGTTGCAGTGAACTTCTCGTTTCTGCGACAAAACACCCAGCCAAAAGCAGCTTATGGGAGAAAAAGGTTTATTTCAGCTAACAGTTTCAAGGGAAAGTTTTCTCATGGCAGGGAAAGCAGGGCAGAGCAGAGAGGCTGGGCATCGCATCTTGCCACAGCAGCTGAGGTAGAACCAGAGTGAGCTACCTCTGGCAAGAAGGAGCTAGGCTATCGCACCCCAAATCCTGACCCCAGCAACACACCTCCTCCAGCAGGGCTCCACCTCTCAAATTGCCACCAGCTGAGGATCAAGTATTCAAAACACATGAAGCTGGTAGGGCATCTCATTCAAACCATCATAGTGTGCATGTGAGAGGTTTGAGTCCTGTGAAGTCCCCTACTTCATTCTGCTATCACTTGCATTGTGAATTTGAAGTTCTGGTCAACCCAGGTTTTTTTTTTTTTTTTTTTTAGAGGTCTATGGGAAGAAATGCCCCAAGAGAGAAAGCTGCTCCACCTTTATTTGGTAAGAAAAAAAGGATCAGTTTACTCCCCAAATAGGCCACCCACCTTTCAGCAAAAATCATCAATTTAAGATCCATACATAGATTCTCCCCCTTGGGACAGGCCACTCGAATCTCTCTGGAGTACTTGCCTGCCTGGCTTTGCTAAATAAGCTATTGCTTAAACTGTCTGTCTTTCAACCGGATCGTTTCCTTTGAGAATGCAAGAACCAAGAGACTCTCGTTTTGCAAGCAATGAAGCTGAGAAATAGAGGTTGTACAACAATGCCCAGAGTCACACAGCTAGCAATGAGCTTGGGTGGCATTTGAATCTGGGGTCATTCCACCCCCAAGCAAATGCACCCCATTGTCCTGTGGATCTCCAACTTGCCGCTTCCCTGGATTGGCCCATCTTTGTCCAGAATGGCTGACAATGTGCAGATCTCCACAGCCCCTCCCCCCATAGGGCAATCTTTTGCTGAACTGACTGCATTTCCCTCACTCTGCCTTGAGGCCTTACCTGTGTGTGGAATCCGAAGGAAATTACTGTGGCTTGAGCTAAGACCTCCGAGAAGTCAGGTATATCTTTCAACTTGCATGCGACCTACACTCCCTTCTTCTACCTGTCACCTAAAGTTTGTCATTGAATAACAGCCTTACTTGGAGATTATAAACATTTTAATGTTTTAACGCAGCTTTCCAAGAAGCATGGACGGTAGACACCGGGTGTGTTTAGGTATTGCTTAGGGTAGAATCCCTAAGGTGTCTTGTACTCAAAGATACAGGGATGTGAAGCGCTCAGAGTTCCTGCAAGGGCGTCAAGATCAAGACCAGGCTCAGCACTTACTATCAAATGGCGTAGAAGGGGCTGCAGTATTGAGACTGACCACAGGGGGGCTCCATGTCTTTTCTCCAGATGTCCACAGCAGTAACCGCTTCTGGGGCCACAGATGTGAAATGTTATTCTGGACACAGTAATTAAACCACATTTAGTGCAATTTACCAAAAATAAATGAAATGATTTATTTGGTGGAATAATGAATTCTCCCATTTCTTTAACCTCCAAATACAAAAGGGAAACCTTTTAATAAAATGAATTAGCTTTCCAGAAGGCGTTCGCAGGGATTTCTCCCATTCCTGTTTGGATGATGGTATTTGAAAAACAGATTAAAAATTTTCTCATATACCTCTTCTCAATTTTTCACTTAAATCAAGAGTCCTAATGAAAACTTCTGAAAAAGTGATAGTGACTGACATATAAGATGCTTGTGTGTGTGTGTGCGCGTGTGTGCGCGCGCGCGCGCGCGTGTGTGTGTGTGTGTGTGTGTGTGTGTGTGTGTGTGTGTGTGTGTGTGTGTGTGTAGACAGCCTCAGAAGTCAAGCCTCACCTTCAACCTCGCTTGAGACAGAGGACTGCTATATCCGCCTCAGGCTGCCGGGATTCTCCTGTCTCTGACCCCATCTCACTGAAGCTGTGCTGGGGTTACAGATGCTTAGGCAATCATATCTGGCTTTTTATATGAGTGCTGGGGTCCAAACTGGGACGATGCTTGCTTGGCAAGCGCTTTATCCAGTGAGCCATCTCCTCAGCCCTGTAAAATGATCTTGAGTTTTCTTTCTGTATCTGTCAGTGTCATGGTTTGATCCAGGTGTCCCCCACAAACAAATGAATGTGTTCTGGGTAATTGATCCTCAGCTGATGGCAGTTTGGGTTTTACAACCTCACTGGAGCTGTGTTGTTGGGGGTGAGCTTATGGGGTTATAAGCCAGCTCCCCCTTGCCAGTATTTGGCACACCTTCCTGCCGCTGTTTGCAGTGCTGTGGCAGAGGTGATGTCCAGCCCTCTGCTCATGCCATCGTTTTCCCTGCCAGGATGGAGTCTCCCCTCGAGTCCATAAGCCAAATAAACCCATTCCTCCACAAACCACTTTTGCTTGGGTTCTTTCTGCGCAGCAACTAAAATGCTGACGGCAGCAGTCAGGAAAACAAAAACTGAATAAGTATTTCAATAGATAAGATTTAATATGAGGTCTTGATCTCATGTATGGGAAGGCAGAAGGGACAAAAATGGGACCATTCAAGTAATCAGCATCATTACTGCTGGAAAGAGGCTTGGATTACCTAAACCTGGGTGCTCCGAGGGAGGGAGTTTGGTTCTTCCAAAGCCTCTAATTGGGTGCAGAGAGGGAAGTTCTGTGGATCCCTGACCTGAATGGGCACTGCTGGGTGAAAGGTACCTGCTAAGCCACTGCTCCCCATCCCAGGCTCTTGATTACCCTCGGGATGTCCTCTATTGGTAAAACTTAACAGAGAACGATAGACAGACAGACAGACCTATAAACCCATTGTCTCTGAGCAGAATAGGGACAGCATCTTGGGAATGATGGAGAAATAACTAATACCTCTCAGCCTATATCCCTTTGGCTGCTCAGCCAGTGCACATTTTCTGTTCCATATCAGATAAGTAACTTTGGCTTTGGCTTTCATTTTCTATTTCCTTCAGTGCATCCATGGGCCCAGGATAGAACTTGCGAAATAGAAGTCTGATTAGTCTTAGTCATCAGGATCAGCCAGGACAATAATGTCCTTTTCCACCTGCTGGATCCCAGAGACCAGGAACCCCAAATGGATGACTGACAGTTTCAAATGTCTCATCAGTGGAGCAATTTCTGTGTCATCTGGCAGAAACACTTCTCTATTGTGAAGAGAGACCTTCAAACCAGAAGAGCCTGAAGTGTCCAGGACAGAGAGCTGACACCCACTGAGTGGACATTAGGTATAATAGGGAAGGAAACCTCTCCCATTTCCACTCTGGTCCCTGGACTCATATGTTCTGTCTATGGGAGAAATGTACTTTCATGTACATGTGAGACCCAGCCTTCAGGGCTTTCTCCCAATTTTTTTCTATAATTGAGGCTCTCTTAACCATTCGACTTTCTATAAGGCCAGCTGCTCCCGGGTGATAGGATATGTTATGAACTAATAAATTCTATGGATCTGAGGCCCATAGTACAATCAATCATATGTATATGTGCATGCATAGGAGAGAGAGAGAAAGAAAGAGAAATCCATAGTTAGAAAGAATACTTTGTAAAAAAAATGCATGCCTGTGAAAAATTTCTGTGGCTATAATAAAATACCCAAGACCAGGTAATTTATAGTGAATAGAGGTTCCTTAGCTCATGGTTCTGGAGATTTAGAAGGCCAAGAGCATGGTGCTGGCCTCTACTCCACAGCTGACAGGGGCCTTCAACTGCACAATCCCATGACAAGACAGAACAAGCAGGAAGCTGAGGTGTGTCTTCTTTTTTTTTTTTTTTAAGGATTTAAAATTTTTTTTTCTTTATTAAGCAGAGAGATACAGAGAGAAAGAAAGAGGGGGGGAGAGCACACCAGGGCCACCACCTTGTGGGTCTGGCTTATGTGGGTACTGGGGAATTGAACTTGGGGCCTTAGGCACTGGAGGCAAGTGCCTTAACCACTGAGCCATCTCTCCAGCCCAAGGTGTGTCTTCTTAAAAAGCCGCTCTAGCCATCATGGGAACCCCAGTGTCATGACCTCATCTAATCTTAATTATCTCCCAAAACCCCACCTCCAAAGACCATTAACACTCCATCGAGGGATAGTCTTTAACACATGAACTTTTGGAGAATGCATTAATATCATAGGAAAGTTTCATTTATTCGAGTTTTTGAAAAGAAATGTTCTGTGTATGCGTGCTCACATACATGGAGGCACACATGTATGCATGCAGTGATGAGGTCAGAGGTTGATACTGAGTGTCTTTTTATTTTTTTCTCCTGGTAGGGCCTCGCTCTAGCCAGGCTGACCTGGAATTCACTCTGTAGTCTCAGGCTGGCCCCAAACCCATGCGATCCTCCTACCTCTGCTGGGATTAAAGGTGTGCTCCACCACACCTGGCCGCAGGTGTCTTTCTTGGCTGCTCTCCACCTTACTGACTGAGGCAGGGCTTGCTGACGTGGCCAGTTAAGTTAGCTTGACCCAGGGATTCCATATGCCTGCCTCCTGAGTACTAGGATTGCAGGTGGGCCCACTGCATTTATGTGGGTGCTGGAGATCCAAACTCTGGTCCTCATGCTTGTAAACAAGTGTGTGATTCATTGAGCCATTTCCCCCACATTAAGCATTGGGTTTTGTGACTGTAGATGTATTTTGATGGGGGGATTATGCCACAGACAACCATGTCCTAGAAATCAAGCCGGCTGCCGTCTGTCCAGCCCTTCCCCTCCTGCGGGCTTTGCTTTAGGTTTCAAGATAATTTTTGTTTATTTGAAGGAGGGCAGATAGTGATAGGCCAAAGGCCTCACTGAAGGTGTGTTAAGTTTTTCACCTTGTGTCTGTCAGGAAAATAATAAAGTAGGAATGGAGAGGTGGACTTCCAGGCATTTTTTTTTTGAGACAAATATTTATTGTCTGAAGTCAACTTTTCAACCTTTTCCTCAGCATTATGAGTTCATAAAAAATGTTCTCTCTGACATACATCCAGTTAGAATGTATATGTATGCCTTCCCTCAGGGGAGAAGGAGGTAAATGTGTTACTTTCAACCAAAAAGACAAAGCACTCAAGCAACTTCTCTCTTCCCAGTGAGCAGTTATGGCGGCCAGTGTTTAAGCACAAGAGAACATCTTTGGCACGTAGCACCGGGGCAGACCCCTCACTCATCCTGCCTAGAACTTTTACAAACACTTAACGTGCTTGTGGTAGTTTGAATGGATGTCCCCCAATAGAGTCAAGAGTTTATCAAAGTTTTTCTCCATCTGCCTGGCTGGAGGGTGTGTCACCTTGGCCGGATCCTAGGATCCAGCCCTAAGGAGTTTCTGAAATTCCAGCTCTACATATGCAAAGAGCAGTCTGAGCTCAAGGCTGGGGTTCCCACTTATTGCAAGCTTGAATGAGTGTGCTTGCTTGCTTTAGAGGTGCTGGTGATGGGTTTCTCTCTCTGCTGGGACCTGTGAAAGGGGGCCAGCCTCTTTCGCCATTCTGGAACTTCCCCTGGATCTGTAGCTTCAATAAATCCTTTCCTCCCAAAACTGTGCCTGGTTTGGAGAGTCACCCCAGCAGCATGTGACTAACTATGACAGTGCTGTAGCTGGGTAGGGTGGCTCACACCTGTAATCACTGGGGAGGCTGAGGCAGGAAGGCTGACAAGAATCTGCAGCTAGTCTACAGTACATAGTGAATTCCAGGCCAGCCTGGGTTACATAATAGGCGCCTGTCTCAGAAACAATAAATAAATACATGTAAGAATAAAGTATGGTCATGTTACTCCAACGCTCACCACTTAGGACAAAACCATAGGAACTAGTTCTCAAGGCAGAGAACACCTAGAAGTGACACGCCTCAAGCCTCAATCCAATTCCAAATGATCACTTCGTTTTGTACAGAACCAAAGCCCCCACCTCTGCCTTGATTAATCGCCTTTTTCACGTGTCAGTAGCTTGCTTTGTGGTCAAATGCTTATCTCGCTTACGACCTAGGAAGAAAGAAAATGGAACTATTGTTAAGTGTACGTATTCACAACTTTGTTTCGATAATCATTTAATATGGAGCTATTGTATATCATGAATAGGACCAAGTACTAAGTAAGAATCCCCCGTCACAAGTCTTTCTGCAGGTCAGGCCAACCTTCATGGCCTTGAAGAAAAATAGGAACAGAAAGCCAGTTTCCTGGTTTATCTCCTGTGGTCATCTCAGTCAGGTTCATGCTAAGCCCTCCTCTGTCACTGTACCTTTCAGCAGACTTCCTCGACTGGTCTTCATCAGGGTGACATGTCTTGTGTTTCACTCCTGGAGGATAGGGAATCTCTGAGAGATAACACAGATAATGTCATGTGTCAGATTCTGAAGGAAGGTAACACCCCTCAGCAGGAAACCACACTGGACGAGGTCAGCTGTTGTGTGGGGTGAAGATCAACAATCTAGCACCTTCCTTGAGTGGGGTGGGGGTGGGGTGGGGGCAGGCTCCCACCTAGGAGTCTTCAGCCTGTGCACTGCCCCCATCACCACAGTGCCACACACAGGAGTGTGCTGTGACTGTATGTGTGCCCCCCACCAATTCATATGTTGAAATCCCAACTCTTAATATGACCCTCTCAGGAGCCGGGGCTGTAGAAGGTGGGCAGGTGGACTAGTTACTATGCCATTGCTGTGACCAACTACCTAACAGAAGCAACTTAAGTTGGAAAAGGTTTATTTGGGCTCACAGTTTTGGGGAGTCAGGGTATATCATGTAGAGGAAGAAAATGGAGTGCTTGGTTCGTGGTTGTATGGGACAGGGGCTTCTGCACAGACCAGGAAGCAGAGATTACAGCTAGAACCTTCTGTGGTGTTTGAATGAAAAAATGTCCCCCATAGCCTCCTGCATCTGTGACCAAGCCTCAGTCTTCGTCCCCAGCTGGTGGAGCCTTGCAGCTGGAGGGGTGTCACAGGGGTAGGTTTATTAGTCCAGTCCCACTGGGTGTTCATAGTGAGCTCACTCTTGCTGCTTCCTCCCTGCTGAAGTGACAAGATGTGATGCCCAGCTGTCTGCTTCTCCCATGCATTTCCTGCCAAGATGAAAATTCCTCTGGAAACTATAAGTCAAAATAAATTCTTTCCTTCCCTGGGATGCTTCTGGTTGGATGTTTTTCCCCAGCAACAAGAAGGTAACTGACACACTTTCAAAAGATTTTTTTCTCCCTTGCTACACTGTGAAATATTTAGATTAACTCCTGTTCCTAGGGCATTTAGGGCCCAGCTAGGCAGCTGACTCTTGTGTACCAAGCTTCCTATCCTACTCAGATTCTCATTGTTCATAGGTTTTTGGGTTTTAAACTTTTTATTGAAAACTTCCATATAAATAGACAATCTCCCATGATCATACTCCTCACCCACCCCGATTCCTCCTGCACTGAATCCCTTCTTCTTTTCAACTACTCTCTCTTCTCTTTTGATGTCATCATTTTTTCTCCTATTTGCAGGTCTTGTGTAGGTAACACCAGCCTCTGTAAGATCCTGGGTCTCGTTGCTCAAAGTTCTTTCATCTTGCCTTGCACATGACAGAACTGCTCTCCTTCAATCATATGGCACGTTGCTTCTTTTGTCAGTGAAAAGTAAGGAGATGGAGTCTGTGGAGAAACTTTAGAAGCCAGTCAATGACCTGTCATAGCCTCCCCACAGAAGATAACCAAGGAGTCGTGTGTTATGATGAAGCTTGCATTGATTGGTTCCTTGGGTGACCTTAGTAGTACAGCCTGTTTGCCAATCCATGCTGGACATGTGACATGAGCCAGAAATAAGCTTGGGTTGTGTTAAGCGATAGAAATTTGTTATTGCAGCATAACCTTCAAGTATCCTGACTGATGCAAAGTGTGCGAGTATCTGGTGTTAAAGTGAGTATATATAATTCAGTCCTTTGTGTTCCAAACTTTACTCAACCAAGCTGGTAGTTCAGAAAATAGTTGTCATTAAAATAGCAATTGTCATCATCTCTTAAAATCGATGCTGAAATCACTGCCATGACTCTGGCCATCTTGAATGATGGCAGATCTTAGATTCCCTAATTACCACAGAGGCACACTGCCTTGATGGAGGGAAAAAGAAGTGACAACCTGGCTTTCTGAAGAGAAGCTGCCCCCCCCCATCTACAGGCTCTAGCAGTTGATCTGAGTCTGCGCAGTGGGACTCTGGCTCTCTCCATGGCATGACATCTCTCCAGTGCAGGGATGGAGCTAAGGTGCCCAAACTGGAGAGAGGGGCCATACTTTGGGTTCCTTGCTTGTCACCGACCCGCACTGCTCTCAGACGTGACTTCCCACTAACCCTTCAATAAGGAACAGGGATCCCTTGGTGACTTACAGGATTGTGACTAGAACCAATGGGGTCTGTATGGCAAGTTTGATTTTTAAGTCCTACCTTCTCAATCCTCAGCCTCTGGATGCAGCCCTCCCTCCTCCCTGTCTTAGTCTCTTTCTGGAAAGGTCAGTTATCAATTGCTTCTCTTGAACTGTGGTTAGCTGATAAGTTCTTCCACAAACTACATTTCAACAACTCCTCTGTGGGTGTGTCATGTGAGGGCCCTGGGGATAAAAAGGTGGTAAAGAAAGGTCTGACTTCTAGACACGTATGGAGTTGGCAAATGGCAGTTCATGGGGCAGATCCAGCTGCTGACAGTGTTTGTAAATATGGCTTCCTGCAACTGGCCATGTCCACAGTCCTCGATGCCCATGGCATTGCTAACACAGAGGGGAGCAGTCACGAGAGATGGTATGGTCCACACAGCCTGAACTATCCATCCCAGAACAAGCACGCTCATTCTGTTCTAGTGGGTTCTTACCCCTTTAAAGGAGTGTTTGCTTTTCAGAAGCATTCTCTTAAAGGCCAGTTCTGTGAGGCTAAGGGAATTGTGTTTATGGGGGAGAAAATTCGGGTGACAGGAGGATGCCTGGAGGGAGGCAAGTTATATCTAGCTATTGTCATGGCCTATGGCAGCCTACCTGCTCTGTCAATCTAGGAATGTGGCCTGTCTTTGCTAAGCTCTGCCCAAAAGGAAAATGGAGAAGCGGAAGCAGCTGTCATCATGTGGCTGGTCCCTTGGCTGCGCATGTCTTCCCTGTCATTCCAGGGAAAGCCTTTGCCTTCTAGGTGGCCAACCCAAAGTTGTGTGCAGAGCTGACGGGGTCATCATTAGTCCTCAGTGTTTTCTGATGGCAGGGAGTGATTATTTGTCTTTGATTTTACAAGCCCTGAAGAAATGCCTGGCTGCCCTGTCTCTCCGTGGGCACAGATTGAAGGGGCTGAGAGGGGGTTTTATGAGCTTGCATCTATTTTTCCAGCTAAGGGAAAATGGGAGAAGTCAAGAGGCAGGCAGCCTCAGTGCATCATGGCTGCTGAGCTGCGTGCATTTCCTGCAAGAGAAGAACGCTGGCTTTCCAAGGAATTCCTAGCTGGTCTTTGAATGACAGAGAATCCTGGCCACATGAGGAGCCAAGTAAGTCTCTCTCTGTAAAAAACTGTGCAAAAAAGAAAAAGAAAAAAGAAACAACCTGAGCACTCAGACCTTCATTCTCAGGTGGCTTCTGGGCCGAACCTCCCACCATGGAAGGTGCTCTCACAGACCAGCCATCTCAGCATCAGCATGGCTTCCCCCTCCTGAGGAAACGGATGACACCTTGGGCCTGGGTGGGTTGGGAGTTGACTGCTGGGAGTTCTGAGGAAGAATCTTCCTGAATCTGTCATGTTAATCTCAACCAACCTCAACAGAGAGGAAAACCATCCAGGACTTCAGAGCTCTTCCTCCTCCCCTGGCGTTGTCATGGAAACATATTCCATCCATCTCAGCAAATACAGGGGGAGTGTTTGGGGAGCAAGACACGTCCCCATAGGAGTTAGTTGGGGAAATGAAGCCACAAAGATGTCTGTGACGTGGTTGTCATTGCCCTCAGAGCGATGAAGCAGAGACAGGAGTAAATAAATGAAAGTCAGGTGGATAGAGGAAGTCGATAAAAGGAATTAGATCCTGGACTTTGAGGAAGATGTGTCTATGTTTAACCTCACTTCAGCCACCTCTAAGTGACATGGCTGGTTATATTCATTAACTCATCCAAGAAGCATTAATTGAAGGCCTAAGATGTACCAGGTTGCTAAGTGACCAGGATATATGAGTGGATAACTTAGAGTAGGTGACTTTACTTACCTTCCTAGAACTTGAAGATTCTGACTGAGGTGGCAGTGATGAAATAGATGGGTCTAAGGCCAGGCGTGGTGGCGCACACCTTTAATCCCAGCACTGGGGAGGCAGAGGTAAGAGGATCACCGTGAGTTTGAGGCCACCCTGAGACTACATAGTGAATTACAGGTCAGCCTGGGCCAGAGTGAGACCCTATCTCAAAAACAAAACAAAACAAAAAACCAAAGACACAGAAAAAATAACCATTAAAAAATAGATGGGTTTATGACAACATATAAGATCTCGTCAGATCTCCAAAGCTAAATGGGGCCTGGTCAGTACTTGAACGGGAGAAAAGGGAAAGACGGGCAAGTGAGTCGGTGGCTAAGGGAGGCCTCTTGGAAGAGGTGACGTCTGAAGCTGCCAGGTGACAATCTGTGGAGGCAGATTCCAGAGAGAGTTTTGGAGCCAAGACTGTTCAGAGGAGCCTCTAAATGTAGCTTATTTGTCTACAAAATGACGATAATTTAATAAAACTAATGTAAAGGTTCAATGATATAATGTATGTAAATTATTCATGACCTTGGCCTTCCTGACTTCAAGAACTGCAACAAGTAAATGTTGTTGTCATAAAGTATCCAGTTTATGGCATTTTATTATTGCAGTTCTAGTTAGCACTAAGACTGTCATCTGTCAAATTGTATTGATTGCCTGGGCCCCTATCATTGTGAAAGCAGAAACTGAGGCAAGAATTGAGTACTGGGGCTTCCTCTGGGTGGTACATAATCTGGACAGTCGAGGGAAGTGTCCCTGTGCTGGCCGCAGCTTGATGATGAGTTGTGCACAGACACAGCTTGGCTCATTCTGCAAGGGTGTTTATGGTGGAATGAGGGGGCGGTGGCCTCTCCAAAGGTATATCTCTTCCTAATCCCTGGAACCTGTGAAGGTGACTTTATTTGGACCGAATGGACTTGCAGATGTAAGAACTTTGTGATAAAGAGATCTTCTGGAATTATCTGTGTGATGGTTAAATTTTGTTGTCTACTTGACCTGTTAGTCATCTGAGATGAGGTTGTTCACAGGAAGGCAGCCCTCTCAGTAGGGGGCAGGATGTAAGGAAGCTCAAGGAAGCTAGAAATGAACATCCCTTCCTGAGAGGGCATTGCAGGAAGGAAATTCCAAAGACTCAGGGAGTAAAGTCTGGGAAAGGGGTGCAAGACTCCGCTCTAAGGCTATATAAAGGAGAAGGAAATCTCTCTTCCCACTCCTACCTGTTTTTCTTGTGTTCGTATGTGTGGTGTTAGTGATGGCTTCTCTCTCTCTCTCTCTCTCTCTCTCTCTCTCTCTCTCTTTCTCTCTCTCTCTATCTCTCTTTCTCTTTTTCTCTCTCTCTTTGGTCTTGTGAAAGGGGGCCCGCCTCTTTCACCATTATGGAACTTCCCCTGGATCTGTAACTTCAATAAATCCCTTCCTGCCTGGTTTGGAGATTATTCTAGCAGTGTGTGGCTGACTGTGACAATCTAGCTAAATCCAATGTCAAGAGACCCACAGGGAGAGATGGACAGAAAGAAGAGGAGGGGGCAACGTGAGGCTGGTGGCAGAGATTACAGTGACGCAGCACAAAGTTAGGCTCTTGATAGAAGAGGCTAGCATCTGAGTCTCTCCTAGAGCCTTTGAGAAGTGATATGCTGCTCAACCTTGATGTTGGACTTCTGTATAGCTACAAGTAAGTTTCTGTTTAAAGCCCTTTGCACCATCTTGCTTCAGCAGCCACAGAAATTAAGAGCAGTGCATGCTCAGTCCTGGGATGCCTTCACACAGTCCATACAGAGGAACCTGATCTTGGAAAATTCCACAGAGGGGAAAGAAAAGGGAAAGTAATTCTCTACCCATCTCCTATTTGCCTGGTGCCAGTACTCTGCAGGGGAGTTACTTCTTCCCACTTGTAATAGGCATCTGCAGGACTTCACTGGGAGCTGTTTCTGAAGCCAGATCCTACACCCTGATGTGAAGTGTTTTATCCAAATCACACATGGCAAAACACAATAGAAGCAGAAGGCCACATGGCTAGTCAGCTTGCAGACAGACATCAGTCGCTATGAAAAAGGTCTGAACTTACAGCCAGGGACTGGGTCAAATTTAGATGCTGGGGTGGTTTGAATCAGATGACCCCCATAAACTCATGTGTTTTGAATGCTTGGTCCCCAGCTGATAGCAACTTGGTAGGTGGAGCCTTACTGAAGGAGGTGTGTTGTTAGGGGTGGATCTTGAGGTTTATTAACCCCTAGTCTGCCAGAGTTTGGCTCACTCCCTGCTGCTGTTTTCCACCTGCCGTGGCGGAGCTGATGTCCAGCCTCCGATCATGCCATTTTTCTCTTGCCATCGTGAAGCTTTCCCTCGAGACTGTAAGCCACAATGAAAAAAACCCACATTCCTCCCATCAGCTGCTTTTGGTCAGGTACTTTGTCCCAGCAAAATGAAGGCAGCTATGACAGATGCTGACACTACTCAGGTACAATGGGTCCCATCACAGTGAGATGCAGTAAATGACCTAGGGTCCAGGAAGTGAGGACACCAAGGGCACCAGAGGAGGGACTGATGACAATAAGTATCTTTGACTAGCCATTTTCAGCCCAAAGTCTTGACCTAATGTCCACTGGGTTCCTATGCTTCCCCAGTGTGAAATTGTTACCGTGAACCAAATTGCAATATGGTTTGCAGGATGGTTCATTCAATCCCCATTTCCCATCATGCTGCCTTGCCTTATCTTACTTGAAAGTCTGAAAAAACTTGGACTCTTTTCTTAGCTTCTCTTACAGAGCAGAGTGGTCGTGGGACACAATTCAGACCAACAAAATGGAGTTATTAGAGTGCTCTTTTCATCCTGAAACCCCACAGGAGAAGGTTTCCCCATTGCCCCTCTGTCTGTAAGTCGAGGACCAGTTCTTACTTCTCTTCGGACTTCCTGCCCCAAGCATACTATCTGGAACTCTCTGTATGATTGTAAGGCCCCCCACACAGGAAGAGTCCAAAAGCATTTCAAAGACATGCTCCCAGGGGCCTCTGAACTGTGGGTCCATTACCATCCACGATTTGTTTTACTACACAAGTGTGATAGTTTGCTTTAGTCACCTTAACAAAACACCATGAACCAGCTGGATTAAGCAACAGGTGTGTTTCCTTGCAGTTCTGAAGGCTGGAAGTCCAAGGTCAAGTTTCTAACAGGTTTAATTTCTTGCGAGGCTGTTCTTGGCTTTTAGATGGCTGCCTTCTCTCTGTGTCTTCACAGCCTTTCTTCTGTGAACATATATTCCTCCTATCTGTATGTTTAAATTTCCTTCTCTACAAAGATACCAGTCAAATGAGTTCTGGGATGTGGTAGATAATATTATGTGTCCTCTTATCCAGGCCAAGGTGGGGGGGGGTCCTGATGTCTGACTGAACGAGATGCTAGAATTGTGTGGAAAGTTCTTTCTAGATGAGATTGACATTTGAATCCATGGATTGAGTAAAGCAGATTTCTCTTCCTAACATGGACGGGCCTCATCCAACCAGTTGAAGAAAGACCTGAGGACAACCAAAGCTTCACTCTTCTCTGGATGAAGAAGTGTTCCTTCTGCCTGCTGATGTTTCCTCTGGGACATAAGCTTTTACCAGTCACAGGCCTTTCACTGAATCAACGCTCTTCCTGGTCCTCTTGCTGGCCTTGGATTAGAATTTAAACTATTACGTCTCCTGGGGCCTTTGTGCTTGGGCTAGAACTAAGCCATCCACTCCACTGGTCTGCAGCTTTCAATCTTAGCCTAAGGACTTGTCAACTCCCGTGTGTGCGCGTGTGTTCTTGTGTATTTGCAGACATCATATTGTTCTGTTTCTCTGGGATTACTGAATAATCACTAGTTACATTCTCAGGTAGTGAGGATTAGGACTTCGGCACTTGGACTTTGGCAGGACCCCATCAGGTCACCACAGCGAGCCGATAACTCTTGATTTGCTGCAGAATGGAGCACACGTAACTACAGATCCACGCTGTAGATTTACATGCGACCTTGGGAGATGCATCAGAAGGTGTTGGGCTCTAATTTCTTTGGTGCCATTTTATAGTTCCTTCCATTTTTAAAGAGCTGTTTACTGTTCAGAACTCCGGCTTGGATAAAGTGGATCTCAAGTGTGTCAGGGTGATGACCAACTTTTGAAGAGTCTCCCAGCCTGTCCATTTCCAGCTAACGTTAAAACTATGCTGTGAAAGTCACTGCAAGCATGGCGTCATCTCGCTGGGAGGTGGGGGTGGCTGGCCCCCAGCCTCGCATAGCAGCACTGTTCAGCTCAACACATGGAAATGTCCTGCGGTGTGCCTCCTAGCTAATGTCAGCTGCTGATCTGGGTGAATTAATGCAGTAATAATTGGGCCGTATTCGGCAAGTACTAATTTCTTTCACTACATCAAATCAAGCCTCATGATTGTTTCGAAATAAACATGCTATCCCCAGAATTTTGAGTCCCCACACCAGCAGCTGTGTCCTAAATGGTTCTGAAAAAAGCCTGGGAAGGAGGCTGGGTAGCCCAGCGGTGGCTGTCCTTAGACCTGACTGAACCCAGCCACAAAGTAAAGAGTGAGCCAGTGTCCTGGGTCCAAGGACAGTCACACAGAAAGCCCCCTTTCCAGAAGCCTCTGCTATGACAGTGAGCACGAAGAGCCTGCTGCTCCCAGGCCTTGCTGAAGGAGGGCTCTGGGTGACACTGGAGTGAGAAGTTCTTTTAAATTCGCCCAGGTCAGCTGGCAAAGAAACCTCAGAGGAAGTGTCTAAGAGACGCTTACAAGCAAGCAAACAGAAAAATGAGAGAGAGAGAGAGAGACAGAGTGAGACAGAGAGAGACAGAGAGAGATAGAGACACACAGAGAGAGAGAGAGAGGGTGAACAAGAGCACAAGAGGACAAGCCAGCATGAGGGAAGCTTGTCTTTGTCCAGCACGTGGGAGCAGCTCTAGAATGGTGATAGAACAGGATTGGATTGGGAAGGGATGCCAAACAGAGTGTGTGTTGGCTCTGCTGGGGACTTGAGATGTCCATCTGCTATCACTGAAGATTGTTCCTTGTAGAAGTGTGAACTTCAGTATCGCGATTTCTCTTACCTCTCCTCTCCTACACTTGAACCATCGTGTTAAAGAGCATCTCCTCCTAGCTAGGCCCTGGGCTGGGCACAGCAAGCAAGCTTCTGACTTCCCTTTCTTCCTCCCTGAGCCCTCCCTCCTTCCACTCCTCCCTTAGCCTCTTCCTTCTCCAGTCCCCTCTGTGATTAAGGTCTTACAGAAGTTGGGGCAGAAACTTCATATTCTGTTCCGCGGAATCATTGTTTGCTAACTGATTACTAGTTAATCTTTGAGATAAGTGATCCAGGATGGAAGCTTACATCTCTTCTCGTGGCAGTAGCCATGGATGCACTGCAGGGTCTCCTACCCTGGGGTGCTTCTCTTTACCACCCTCCCTGGTTTGCTGCCTTGTGCCCCATTCCCTACAAGCTCCGTAGCTTGCCACAAGCTTATAATGTCAGTATCGTCTAAAGCTTCTTAAGAATTCCCTCCTCTTCCCTTCTGCCCTTATCCTGTCAATCAGGACGCAAGAAATTAAGTGATATAAGTCTGTACTTAATTCCATGTGGTCTCAGCTTGAAGGCCTAGGGCTGCCAGATCTCCTGGGATTCAGAGGGGAGACAGAGAAGCTGTAAGGGTCCAGGGAAATAGATACCTCTCTGTCCCTAAAGCTCTAATTTTCACACCCATAACTTGGAAGGCAAAGAGGGAGCTTTCAATGGAAGTAGCAAAGACATTACTTATAAGGTTGGTATCATTGATCCAGAGCTCATTGAAGACCCCCAGGCTACCCATCACTGTCAGGAGCAGTTAGTCACACAGCAAATGGTGTGCAGGATGTGACCAAATAATGAGCCTGGCTGAGGGGGCCATTCTCCTTCTGCTCTCCAAGGATGGGATCTTTGCTGAGCTGGCCTTGCCCATGGAAGGGGGACCTTGTTGCTATGTACTTGTTATGCTGTTGGCCCTGGGGGCACATCTGCTTAGAGGCTACACCTGGTTTCAAATTCATACTGAGGAGCTATATATGTCAGCTCTGATTAGAAAACAAAATTACAACTGATTGACTTTTAAAAGTGTGGTTTTTTAAAAAAATGTTACTTTTTAGAGTGTATTTAGGAATTATCATAAATTTGGTGCCAACTCTTATCCTTTTTCCATTTGATACCATGGTGAGAATAGCTCATATTTAGTGAACCTTCTAGATGCCTGGGAAGGTACCAGGAGTCACTATGTACCCTCTCTGCCCTGGCTGTGTTCATTATTGGAAAATTTTCTTACCCTATTGACTTTGGCCTTGGTGTTGTGATGTTTTGGTTAACAGAATGTAGGCAGCAAGGCGTAACAACTCATACTTGTAATTCTAGCACTCGGAAGGCTGAGGCAGGATGATCACTGCCAGCCTAGGCTACATAGTGAGTTCAAGACCAGCCTGGGCTACATAATAACAAATAAACAAAAACAACAAAACAATGTGAATAGAAGTGACCATGGGCCAGTCATAACTGGAAGCTATAAGAAGCATGGTCAATTTCTGTCAGTCTTCTCGAGGCAACTGTGAACATGTTCCTCCACCCAGGTACTTGTGGCCCAGGTAGAGCAGACCTGAACATGCCCCGATTCCTGGATGGAGGTCGGACTAGCTCAGGGACGAGCAGCTGAGTGGAGCCAAATCACAGTGAACTGACCCATCAAGGTGACATAATGTTCATTGTTTCTGTGTTTGTTGTGCAATATTGTCATGTAATAGCTTCTTCCTTATCTATTCTTTCCCCCTTTGAAACAGGCTCTCTAATAGTCCAAGTTGGTCTCAAACTTATTATATAGCCCAGACTGGCCTTGAAAATCTTCCTGCCTTTACAAGTATGGGGATGACAGGTACACACCACAAGTCTGCCTTTGTCTGGTTGTTTAGAAAGCAACACATCTCTCCCCACCGCTTCTTAAGGTATGCCTTCCTACTTTACATAGCGAAAAGGCAAACAACTGTCATTAATGGATATCTAATATATCCTGTATTTCACCCACATCTGCCTGATTCCAAAGCCTGTTTCTCTTTTCACCTTCCACACCTCATGTCCAGTTTGCTGATACCAGTGACCACTGCTCCTCAAGATATGTAACTAGCAAAAACCATGAGTTCATGTCCCATTTACTAAAGCACAGAGCAGGATTTGTGTTTTGTAAGACTGCTTTCTACCCTGTCCGTTCATACAAGATTCTGTTCAACACGACCCATCCTGCCCTTTCTCCTGGACCCCACAGCATGCTTTCTATTACTCAGCTTCAAGGTTTGGGATAGGACTCTTGCATATTCATGTTGGGAATACCTGGGGTGGAGGCTGAGTCTGACTTGGCATTGGATTGTTGTCAGTACGATAAGCAGAACAGATGCAGATCACTGAACTGAAGAACGACTTTTCTCTCCTGACAGCTTCGTGGGCAGAAAAAACACCTTTGTCTGGTGTATTGTTAAGGGAAAAAAGCAAAGTGCAGAACAATGCATATTGTACATGCCAATTTATGTATCTAAGAAATATATACATTTTTGATTTTTTTATGGATGTACTTTTGGTCAGCTTTGTCATTCTTTATTTGTTTGTTTGTTCATTTGTTTTGAGGAAGGCTCTCACTCTAGCCCTGGCTGACCTGGCATTTATAATGTAGTCTCTGAGTGGCCTCAAACTCACAGCGATCTTCCCACCTCTGCCTCCAAAATGCTGGGATTAAAGGCGTGTGCCACCATGCCAGGTTCATGTTGGCATGTTTGTATCTCCCTAGGATGTCTCTAGAAGAATACCTTAGAAATGTGCTAGCAGATAGCTCTCTGGTCGGGGAATTTGGTGGCTGATGGGTTGGAGTGGAAAACAGAATTGTTTTTCATTGAACATACCTTTAAAGCTTTTAAACTGCTGTACATGTTTGTGGTGTTACTCAAAATTATGGGAAATCTTTGAAAGAAAGAAAGACCATCTTCTCTGGCATGTCCTTTTCACCGTACTTTTTTGGATCATCTAGTGAGTTTTTTTAAAGAAGATTTAAGAGGAGGAGCTGATCCAAGAGGAAGAGGATCTTTCTGGAATATTCTCTTCCTCTTTATAGTTCAGGTCATATAAACATCTTCATCATCTGAGGACAACAGAGATAAAGTGAAGTGATGGGAACTGGAGCCTATTGGTCCCCACAAGAGAAAGTAATTTTTTTTTTCATTCGTGAACCTACGGCTGTAAAACATAAGACATGAATCAGTCAGCTGTTTTCATGTTCAAAGACCAAAAACATCCCTTGGTTTTGCCCTAAGTAGGACAGTTATATTATGAACATTCCAAAACTCAAAGTCCTTAGATTTCCACCTGCACATCAAGGATGTTTTTCTGTTAAATTCTAAGCATATCACTCGAGTTCATTAATTGTTTAAACAAACAGACATCTATGCCGATTCATTAACAACAACAAAAAAATGACAGAGTAAATAAATCAACTTCCAAATGGTGGCCTTCTGCAAACACCAGCTGCACAGGAAAGGGAAGGCTCACGGAGGCCAGGCGGGGCTGGCCGTGCACACACGGGAGTGCACACACTCGGCAGCCCACAGGAAAGAACCTCAGCGGAAAGCAAGAAGGCAGAACAATTGTGTGAACTTCGCTCCCTTTCTTACTCTGCAAACATCTGGCCACGGTGTGTGTCATGACTTCGGTACAAACTTGCTCTCGGGTTATCGGGTGGAGGCTGAAGAGGGAACACAGGCTCACTTTCAGGAGCAAAACGACAGAGCAGGTGGATAAGAAACCCCGTCGGTTCTCCATGTCCCAGCCAGGTCTCCAAACACCCTTTGATGGAGAAAATAAGAAAAGCTGGAAGCAAAAGGAAAGAAAGCCCATCTGATGAAGGAAAAATCACTGTGCGCAGGACGCCCTCTTTCTATCGGATCTCCTTAGGAAAATCGCTGCTGGTTAACGTAATGCATTTCCAAACAGTGGTCAGGGGCGCCAGGTTTATTTTTATAGTTTCGTATCTCACATTTCCCCAATGGATTCTCTTTCTTATCTTCTTCTACGTCAGAGCAGCCAAACAGGATCCCAGTGATACATCTCGATGATCAGCTTCCCTGAATTGTGTCCAGGTTCATTAACGGGACAGACACTGGGTTCCACCTGTGGCTACGGCATCTTAATTGCACAACTGTCTCATTGTCTGACCCTTACTTCATTTCACGGGGGAACTTTGAACAATGACCTCATCGTGCGCTTCTTCTCTGACAGTTCAAAATCAGTTTGGGAGTAATTTTGCCTGTTCTTCAGTTTATGTGCTTGTCAGATTTTAACTAGATGTCCCATTGAAAAGTAATTAGAGTCACTTAAGGTTGGCCAGGCGCCAATATTAAGATGCAGGCAAATCTTCATGGCCATGGACCACGTGCTTGGTCCGCAGGGACTTCTTTCTCTTCTCCATCTCTGTCATGAGCACTCACAGCAGGGGCTGGGCCAGTGGGGAGCACACAGTGAAGGGGAATGCAAGCCATGTTGACGGAGCTCCACCAGAAGGATCTGAGTGGAGTTAAATGCAAAGCCTAACATTTAGTCCAGGAATAAGAAATGGGTGGCAGGATTTGAGATCAGAGGCTAACTGGGTCGGCAGACACATCCGTGAAAAGGATGTAAGTGTTTAGATAACTCCCAGCTTAATATCTTAAAAAAAATAAACTCATGAAGGATTTGCACTACCACACATCGTTCTAAAGCGTTTACAAATATTTCTCATTTTCATTCTTCACAGCAACTTTTTGAGATATGTACTATCATTATACCCAGTTATCATTTGAGACATAAAGACAACAACTTTCATTTAGCAAGAATTAGCTCATTTTATTCTTTCACTAAATATATAATTTCCTGGGCAAGAAATGTCCTGCCTTCTCCTTATTTGTATAACAAGCTCTTCCTCATCCTCTGTGTTTAGCTCACAGGCCACCTCTTCTGGGAAGCCCTCACTGAGTCCCCTACCTTCTTGAAGCAATGTATGTACACCTGTGCTAGCCCTTAATAATTTGTTTGATTTTTCTGTCTATAAGTCGAGGACCAGGTCTTATTTCTCTTCAGACTTCCTGCCTCAAGCATACTATCTGGAACTCAGCTGACAATCTCGCAAGTTCTATCAAACAAACCTGTGTCAATCTTTTTATCAGGTTCCATTCTTATTTGCCCGTCACGATCCTGCTCGAATCTCCTTGAAGTCCTGGGAAGGTGACTCACCTCATGGAGCTGGGCTCTGAGGTGGCTCCTGCATTATCTCCAAGTCACGCTCTCACTGTGCCATGATTTCCAGAAGGGACACTGATGTTTGACTGTACCTGAATCTCAGCTCTGCCTTTCACAGAAGGTTCTCCTTGTGCCTCGGTTTACCACTCCATAAAACAGGAATGACATTGTTACCTCATTGGCTAGTTGCAGAGTTTAAAAAAAATTCATGTGAAGTACTAACAATAGTGCTTACCAAAAATTAACAATGAATGCATCGATTATAAATTTAACAATTCTTTTTCAATTATTTATTTATTTATTTTTGTGAGTGGGAGAGAGAGAAGGAGAGAGAGAGAATATGAGCACACCAGTGCTTCTTGCCACTGCCTTTACGTGGGTATGGAGGAATCAAACCCAGGCTGTCAGGCTTTGCAAGCAAGTGCCTTTAACCACTGAACCATCTCTCCAGCCCCTGAATTACTTCGTTTTTAATCAACTTGTCATTTGTTAAAACACTTATATGTCAGGCAGTGTTCCTAAAAATAGATATAAAATATTAGCAAAACACCCATATTCTTAATCAAAACACTGACTGAATTACTAAATGAACAAAATGTAATAGATGTAAAATTAAATTGATGCATCTTCCAGTTCTTATAAATGCCCTAACCTGAGTCACAGGCATCCTTTACCTCCCACGATGCAGCCTAAAAAGAATGAATGGGTTCACCTCTGAGCTTCAAACCAGAATTTTCTTTTTTTAAAGAATAAAGCCAATAAAGTCTGGGAGTCAGATTTTGGTGAGAAAAAGATTCTTTAAATGTTAAAAGCATACACTTGAAAGCACATATGACACCCCTAATTGATTTGCCCCAGCTGATGCCTCAGGGAGCAGAGGCAGGCTGTCCCCACCGAGCCCTGCTGAAATTGCAGACTTCTGAGCACAGTAGGTAAATGATTGTCATTTTAAGCGCCTGAATGTGGGGAGGGGGGTTTCACCCAGCAGTAGATGGTCAAAGCACTCCCTCACTCCCTCACTGCTGCTCTTTCTTTATATGGTTGGAATTCTTTTTATTGCTTTTTGCCAGCAAAGACTAAAGCCTGGGGCTGAGGAGACCTTGAAAGTGTGAAGACCTGAGTTTCCACTCCCAGCATCCATCAGACGCTGAGCATGGTGGCTTGTGCTTGTCATCTCTGCGCTTGGGAGGTGAGTGTTGGCAGATCCCAGGAACTGTGACTAGCTGAAGTGACAAGTTCTAGGTTCAGTGAGAGACTCTGTTTCAACAAGTAAGGTGCAGCGTGATAGTGGGAGACAACTGACCTTGACCTATGACCTCCACATATGTGCACATATATGTACATGAACCTGCACACATATGTGCACCTGCACATATATAAGCATGTAGACACACATACAAGGTAAAAAAGTAAAGCTTGATGTTTCAAAATAATACTTAGCAAGGAAAGAACATGAGATACGGTATAAAGGAATTTCCTTCTAGCAGGAAAGTCCAGCATGGAGAGAATACCTGGTGAAAGCCTCTCACTGTCACAGGCTGAGGAAGGTAGAGAGTGTGAGGAGAGAAGATGCCCAGAGAGCAGATCGGATGGAAAAGAGGGGGGAAGATGGGAAGGGATAAGCTTATAAGGGTCTTAGGTATCTGCAGCAGAACCCCAAATATCAGTTGAGGATCGACCAGGAGGGAGACACTGTCCTAGGCACAAGGAACCAGTAGGGAATGAAACGGACTGTCACCATGGCTTTGAACTTCGGGGAGGCCTGGCTAGCAGAGACAATCCAAATGCAGAAACCATGCAGACTATCACACGGTGATGGCTTCTCTGGGGGAAGGAGGGGAAGTGTGTGCGGTTTGCCAGTTTAGGAGGGAAGGTCTTACTGAAAAGATAACAAGTGATTAACGACCGAAGGGGAGCGAGAGAGAAGCAAGTGTGTAGCTGGACTGCAGAAGTCACCGAGCACACAAAGGCCCTAGATGAAAGCGTTTGTGGGTGTTCAGGGAACAGCAAAGGTGGGGCAGGTGGGTGGTACAAGGGTGGAGCCCTCTACATCAGGGAGAAACTTTAAGGCTTAGCATCTTTCTGTTCATAAGTCTTGGACGTGAGCAGA
>PVHP010011165.1:25809-45788 GCA_004024765.1 Zapus hudsonius
GCATCTTGATGGGAAGCAAGGCAAAGTATTTAAGGACTTTGTTTTAACCTGTCGTGGACGGGGGAGGAAAAGAATTGAGGGCATGGAGGAAAGCTGATCGTCCAGGGCGTTCTAGAGCTTTCTAATGGATTTGGCTTCGTCTCCATGACAGACAAAGAGCTCCTGAAGGACTTTACTGGGGCATGACCAGATTTACCCAGTGTTCTTCAGGATAATTCTAAATAAGAATTAAGAATTAATAAGAATTAATAAGGCTGAACAGGGGTGAAATAAGCTAGTTGGGAGTTTATAAGCATCCAAGCATGGGTTCAAGTGACACGTCCCAAGGTCCTAGCAACACAGAGGTAAAAAGTGGTCAGATCCAAGATATATTTTAAAAGAAGAAGGAGT
The DNA here is from genome assembly GCA_004024765.1 of Zapus hudsonius. Classification (NCBI taxonomy): domain Eukaryota; kingdom Metazoa; phylum Chordata; class Mammalia; order Rodentia; family Dipodidae; genus Zapus; species Zapus hudsonius. Next base: position 26,200 of record PVHP010011165.1, read on the forward strand.
TCTTGATGGAGTGGATTTCTATTGCAAGGGAGGGAAGGAACTGAGCGTGGTATCAAAGTTTCTGCCCTGAGCCATCAGATGATATGGAGAAGATGGAGGAGAAATAGCTTTGATAATTGAGCAGGAACATACTTTCTGATATGTAGAGTTAGACATCCTAGTAAAGATCTTGAAAGATGGGCTGGAGAGATGGCTCAGTAGTTAAGGCGCTTGCCTGCAAAGCCTGACGATCCTGGTTCAATTCAGGGTACCTATGTAAAGCCAGATGCACAGAGCCAGACATGCATCTGGAGTGTGTTTGCAGTGGCTAGAGGCCCTGGAACACTCATTCTCTCTCTCTCTCTCTCTCTCTCTCTCTCTCTCTCTCTCTCTCTCTCTCTCTCTCTGCTTGCAAATAGATAAATAAAAATATTTTTTTAAATGTTGAAAGAGTTGCAACTCTGGGAGAAGCCAGGCATGGAGCTAAACATGTGGGCAGTATCAGCATAGACATGGCTCCCAAAATGGTGAGATGAGGCTAGATGAGGCTAGACCAGGAAGACAGTGAGCACGAACAGAGTGAGAAGCCATTGAAGTAGTGAGCCACGGGCTTTTCCACCAGTAAGATAGCTGTGTGACTCGTGGTGACACCCAGGCATAATGGAAGCCCCCACACAATCTTCCTTTCTTGTAAGGTCTTTGCTTTTCTGTGGCTACAGAACCTTGCCCACTCGCCAGCATTTCCTCCTGGGCTCTTGAGAATTCCAATAGCAGTGGCTGTCAGTCATCTTCCTGCCACTGCGACAGCTGATTCACTGGTCATTTAAGGCTGACATTTGACATCGAGGGTGAAAACACAGTAAACAACGGACCCTGATAACGTGGAGGAGAGGTTCCTTCTGTGACAGCGCTGGTTACATAAGACACATTGTTCTGCCCATGAGCTCACCTTTCAAACAATGGCTTGCGGTTCAAAACCAAAAAGGACCAAACAATGAGGGGACACCTGAATAAATGAAGGCTGTTTGGGAACTTGCTGGCTTGCGTAGTGTTTTCAAGGGCTCTGAGGGTTGAGTCATGTTTGTCCCGGGCTCAGAGCTCGTTTGAGACTCTTGATCATGGACCTCCATGATTTTAAACAGAGGGCTCTCCAGCTATTTGATTCCTTTCTTTGGAAGGGAATGGGGACCAAAGTCTAAATCCTCTTAATGGAAAACAAAGTGTGTTGCTTAACATAGCATTAAGATAGAGTTTGCAGGAAAATAACCTGTATTTGTATATACTGTTTACCCACATAGATATGCGTATTTGAACACACTGGGGCATGCACAGATACATGCTAAAATAATGCCATAGTTTCTTTAACAGAAACATATGGAAAATATATGTGTGTGTATATTTCAAATGTGAGTTGCATCTGCAAAAGTTGCATAATCTCATCCCAGAAAGGAGCTTGCGTGGAGTGTAGGTTTTGGAATGATGCTGGCTCCTCCTCTTGCCCAAAGTACGACCTGGTAATTGCCATTAATACTCAACAGAGGAGTGAGTGCCAGAGGGTGACAGGAGACGAAGTAATCCCCCATGTCAGCTGCTGGGCGCGATGACACAGAGAGTATGTCCCCTGTGTCTGCCAGGCTGCTTCTGCTCTGGGAAGTGGAAGCCAGTGATAAATGTCAATACGCTTGTATTGCCACATGGAAGTGAACCGGAGCTGTCTGGATGGCAGGCAGAAGTGGCAGAACTCAAGATGTGGCTGCCAGATGGCACTTTGGAGCGGGGCACATGGGACGACGCCTGCACAGGGAGGTTTCATTAGCCGAGACAAGTGGCCTGGCACCCCTGGGTGTCACCTCGCCTCCTATGGGGGCTCCCTCTGGAGTGCAAATTCCAATTTTGCTTTTAGATACCCATTAAGCACACAGCCATTCCCTCGCCCCCTTTAATGGGCTTATGGAGAGGTGTTTGGAGGGCTCGTAGATAAGGGGTGTCACCGAGAATCTGTAAAAAGAATGAGGGTGACGAGGAGGAAAGCTTTCTTGCAGGAAAAATGTCCCACTGATAAGCATAAAGGAATTTGTTATTGCTTTTTGGGGTGTATGGGTGTACGTGTGTGTTTGTATGTGTGCGAGTCTATGTGTATGTGTGTACACGTGTGTGTGGAGGCCAGGAAAAAACCGCAAGTGTCATTTTCATTTCCTGTCTACCTTTTTTAGGGTGGAGTGGAGAAAGGGTCTCTCACTGTTCCAGAACTTGCCAATGAGGCTAGATCGGGGGTCCAGTTGGTCCCAGGGATCCATCCATGTCCAGCTCCTCAGCACTGGGATTATAAACAGGGCCAGCATATCTGTCTTTTATTATGAGGGTTCTGGGATGGAATTCAGGTTCTCATGCTTCTATGCAATCATTTCGCTCACTGAGCCATCTCCCCAGCCGTTGTTATAGATTTTTAATGAGTGATGACATTTCTTTCAAATTATTGTCAGACTTAAGTGGAAAAGGAGATGTTACCTACACCCACTTCCTGATTCTTTGAAAGCATGTCTCGGGGGAGGTGCCTGACAGTCCCAGATCATGACAAACGCTCTCTCTTTCCTGGAGGAGGGGCAAAGAAATATTTTTCCCAGTATTAAAGCCCATGCTTGCGTTTTTTTCCTCTGCAGCATAAGGAATGATTTCCTATCTCCTCAGGATGCCTGCCAACCACTTTTTCTGATTCAGAAACAGACTGGGCAGCATTGTCCCTATTCTGTCACAGTTAGGAGACAGACAGCCCTCTGTCCCCAAGGTCCTGCCTGGACCTGACCCTCCATCAACAACTGCCTTTGGTTGAATGTCTGCTACTACATCACCACACGTTACTACAGTGCTGTATGCTTTGTTTACTGTTTAACCTGTCAGTATGTCGTCTGTGGAGTGGGCCTTCCTGTTGCCCCTGCAGGTGACCAAACAGAGGCAGAGAGGGGACAGAATCCCTGCTCAGCATCACATAGCTCTATGCACCTGAGCTGAGGTTTAAACACGTCTGTCTTGACTCCCAAACCTACGACTTCCACTGTCATAATTATAATAACTAACAATTAACGAGCACTTACTGTATTAAAACTGAGTTAGATGTTGTTAGTATCCCCATTGTTTAGGTGGATAAATTGAGGTGTGAAGATCTCAAGTGACTTGCCAAAGACAACACAACTAGTGTGGATGCAACCGGTGTTTGAACTTGAACTCAAGCAACTTAACTCTAGGACTTTCATGCTTTGATTTTTGAGGGAGGGTCTCATTACATAGTCCAGGCTGCCCTTGAGCTCACTCTTCTCTTACCTCTGGCTCCCAAGTGCTAGTATAACAGGTGATACTACCATGCTCAGCACGTTTTAAAATCACCACCATGCACCAATCCAGCAAAGCCAGCCTTCTTGCTTGTGTACTTCAGGGAACGGTTGTAGCTTAAGAAGGCTTTGAAGAAAAACCCTTCCTCTTTGATTTTAGAGACTCTCATAGAGTCATGTTGTGGTTTGAATGTAAAATGTCCCCCATAGGCTCATGTGTTTGAACAGTCAGTCCTCTGCTGATGGTGTTGTTTGGGAAGAGCAGTGGTTTGAATGCATGTCCCCCATAGACTCAGGTGTTTTATTAAAGCTTGGTTCTCCAGCTGCCTGGTTGGAGGAGGTATCATTGGGGGTGGATCCTAAGGTGCGTCTGGGGGCAGATTTCTAGCCCAAAGGTATGCAGAACAGTCTAAGCTTTGGGGGTCCTCCTTGCTACTGGTCCCTGCTGGCTGCTTTTAGGTGTGAGCTGGTGATGTGCATGCTGGTGGTGCTACTGTTTGGTGGTTCCTCTTTGCTTGGATTTATGAAAGGGATCCAGCTTCTTCTACCATGTGATGGAACTTCCCCTGGATCTGTATGCTTGAAATAAATCCCTTCCTCCCCTAAACTGTGCCTGGTTTGGATGTTCATCCTAGCAACATGGAGTTGAAGCCGACTCCCCAACAGGAAGGTTGTAGAACCTTTAGGAGGTAGACTCTTGCAGGAAGAAGGGCTCATTGGAGGTGGGCTTTGAGATTTTTAATAGTCTGGCTCACTTCTTGTTCACACTCTGCTTCCTACTGTGGCTGCAATGTGAAGAGCCAGCCTCCTGCCCCACTGTCCAGCTTCCCTACCATGATGGACTTTACCCCTGGAACTGTAAGCCAAAATAAACCCTTTCCTCCCTTAAGCTGCTTCTGGTCAGGTACACAGGAATGAAGCTAATATAAGTAGTACCAGCTCCTGTATTAGCTCCAAACTTCCCTAACTCTCTAGGTCTCTTTTGGATTCAAAATGAGTGGGCTTGACAGTGTAGATGTAACTTCTGACAGCAGCCTCCTTGACATGGGGAGCCCATGACCTCAGCAGCAGTCCTGACCAATCAGACTCTGCACCTTGGGGACTGTAGGCATGCTAACTGGTCCAAGTGGGACCCAGAACCCTGAAGGGTATAGATCTGATTCTTAGCTGCACACAGAAATCCTGTGGATCCCACAGTGGGAAGGAAGTTTCACAGAGTATGGCGGCAAAGACCCACTCTAGAGATTCAGTTACCTGCAGCTTAGACCTCACAAACTTCCCCAGGGATTCTAACTTGCAATCAAGGTGGAGAGCCACTGTTCTGGGCATGCCTTGCTGTACTCAGAAATTCCTCCCGGCTCACTGACACCCAGATATCTGTAGCTGCCGCAGGGGCGTTAAAGAAATCCTCACAATGCTGTCCACTCCACTGTTTATCAGTTGAGCAGTAATTGTAATAGAACCAGCATTATTCACACCAGACTTCCCCAGACAGCTCTCCCTGGTGATCAACCACCCTGGTGATTTCTCTCGATTTTTTTTTAAATTACATGTGACATCAGTCCTTGCTAATGTCGAATGAAGAAGAGGAGACTTCAAAGGTGATGCAGGTTACCCCAACCCATCATGCTTGAAAGCCCTGACACCCATCTGCAAGGCTCAGGCGTTATTCTAAGTATCCTGAGATAGTTGGGGACTGCAAAGGAGCTGATGGAGAGGAACTATGACCAGTCTGTGGCACCAGAGACTCTCACTGCTCTCTCAGTCTTGGAGCTGAGCCGCAGGATATATAAAAATGTAGCCATTCATTGTCTAGGGCAGAGGATTTCTCGACAGTCTTGTTTTCATTAAAGGAAAATAAACTGGGAGCTGGGAAGATGGTTCAGTAATTAAAGGCACTTGCTTGCAAAGCCTGACAGCTCAGGTTCAAATCCCCAAACCATCTACATACACCAGATGTAAAAAAGTGGCACAAATATCTTGTGTTTGTTTGCAGTGGCCCCAGTGTGCATGTGTGCACACACGCCTGCACACACACACACACACACACACACACACACACACACACACGTGCAATAAATTAATTAAATTTTAAAAATAACAGAAAATCAACCAAGATGAGTAGGCAGAACCCTCAGCACCCAAAACTGTTCCCAACTCATAGTTGGTGCTTTTAGGCAATTGGTGAATGAAGAGTAGGAGGAAGTTGTCAGGAGAGACGTGCTTGTCACTTGTATCTCTGGGTGCTCTCCATGGACCAGGCTCTTCGTAAGCATCACCACATTTAACCCTGTGACAACCCTACAAGGTACATTGTTCTTTGTGTCTTAGTTTTAATTGCTCAATAAAGTTAAGTGCTTAATCCATGGGTAGCAACTCTCTGATAAATGAAAGAGTGAATTCTCTTATTAAACACATTTTTTATGAATGCTAGCCACTACTCTAGGTGTTTGAGATATCAGTGAAGAAAAAAGAAAAAGATCCCTTACCTTTATAAATTTGTTATGATATAATGAACAAGCAGCTTACCTGACATGTTAGGAGGTATTAAGTGCCATTGTGCAAAGCAAGCAGAGAGATTAAGGTAGGGTCCCTGGAAAGGGATGTCAGCTATCGTGATAGTTTTGTGTCCATGTGGCTAGAATACTATCCAGTTATTTAATCAAATACCAATCTTGGTGTGGTAGTTTTGAATAAATGTCCCCCAATAAAATTTATTATAATTGTGTTTATTCAATTGTTAATTGTCTCCAGGCTTCTGACTGGAGGAAGTGTCACTTTGGTCTGGCCTCCTGGGGTCATGACACCCTTTCTAAATTGGATGAAAAATATTAGGGATAGATATGCAAAAGAAAAGCCAGAACTGGTCTGGCAGTTCTGCATTTTTGTGAATTACAGTGTTACAGTGTGCTTGCTTGCTTGCTTCTGGAGGTGCTGTCTCTGTCTCTGCTTGGATCTGTGAAAGGGGGCCAGCCTTTTTTTCCCTTAACTTCCCCTGGATCTGTTACTTCAATAAATACTCCCCCAAATTGTGCCTGGTTTGGAGATTCATCCCAGCGACGTGTGACTGACTACGACACTTGGTTTTGTCAAGTTATTTCATAGACGTGGTTAGCAACTTAGGATTGGTTGACTTTAAATAAAAGATATTACTCTTCACAATGTAAATGGACCTCATCCAACCATTTGAAGGTGTTCAAAGCAAAACCAGAGGTTTTTGAAGAAGAATAAACTATCCTAGGACTTCAGCCCTAACTCCTGCCTGAATGTTCAGCTTCCTGAGCTACCTTACAGATTTCCAACATGTAAGCGCCATAATTCCTTAACATAAATTTCCAGAGAACTCCGCCTGATACATTGGGATTCTGCTGTAGTAACTGCCTGAAACTGTTGAGGTAGCTTTGGAATTGAGTGATGGTAAAGGGCTTGAGGAACTTTGAGGCACTTGATAGCCAAAAGATAGACTGTTAACAGAAATATGGACATGAAACACAATTTCTGGTGAAGATTCAGAAAGAGACGAGGGGCATTCTCGAGAAAGGTTTTATTGTCTGAGAAAATAAATGCAGTTGGTCATTAACACAATCTTGCCAGAGATGTGAATGTTAGCAAGCTTCTGGTGAGATATCTATCACATGGAAATGAGGGACATACTGGTCATGAGGAAAAGTGTTCCTTGTTATGACGGAGCAGGGAAACATGGCTCAATACCTACCACTTTGTAAGTAATGATTTTGAACTTTTAGCTGAGGAGATTGCCAAGCAATGTATGGAAGGTGTGCAGCCTGGCTCCTCCTTGCTACATCAATAAAGTGTGAGAGGAAATGTTAGTTAAAAAGGGACCCAATGCACTTGATTGGGGCAGTGGGTGTGACTGAACAACTGTTTGCTCAGGAGATTAAGCATCAACCATCTGGATGGAAATGAGGACGAGAGGTGGAGGCATCAGGCAGCATCTGCAGAAAATGATCGTGTCTGTTGGTCTGGATGGACTCCTTATGTGTGAAGGCTACCAGGTCTTGAGTATTTAATACCTGCAGAAACAGTGCTGGCCTGGACTGTAAGAAACAGATGTGGAACGAGATGCAGACTGGCACCAAGGCTCTCCACAGTGATGTTCTAGAAGGGGCAAGGACAGAGCAACACACCACAGACAATTATTCTCAGGCTCAGGAAACTAGTGCAACACACCTTAGACTAATATCACTGTTATTCCTTCCATTTTTCTTCTAAGAAATGTTAAGGGCTAAGGACTTCTGTAGGCTACCAAAGTCTCAGGAGACTCGAGGAAAAGGAAGGACCCCTCCCCCTAGTCTTCAGAGAAGAGAGTGGCTTCCATCTACCTTGATTTTAGACTTTACCCTTTAGAACTGTGACAGTCAATTTCTGTTGTGTTTGATTCAGCAACCCCAGGAAATGAATCCAGCTCCTTACACTGAGCAGGGAGACTCTGGACAAAGAAAGGTAGAGAACTTGCCACGTGGCTATCTGGAGGCAGGATTCAGTTGAGTAAGGGCTCTACCTTGGATTCACCACAAATCTGTATTTTAAAACATCATCACACTAGTGTCTGGGATCTACTGATCACTAATGGATGCCAAACACTAGGCTAGGTAAAATTTGGTGATCTTTGTGTATGTGTCTGTGTGTGTATGAGAGAGAGAGAGAGAGAGAGAGAGAGAGACTATTTTCCTCTACCCAGTCCCCTTTAGCTTCAAACCCATAGAGGTCCAGTCTGGGCCCTCCTTTTAGCAGGAGTGCCCAGAATCCCTAAGCTTCCAGGAAACCTATGAAATAAAAATCTCTGCCTCAGGAGTTGGGCCTTTGTCTAATGCAATTCTGCAGAGCCAGCCTTGAGACTGCTTGCTTTCAGGGGTGTGCCAGGCAGTGGATGGCACTGAGCACTCACCAGGCATCACGATGCAGCTGGGAATGACAGCCAGGAGAAGAGAAGGCAGCTTCAGGCACTGAATCCATCAATCATCAATCAATCGTCCTTCCTCCCTTTCTTCCTTCCTTTCTTCTTCCTTTCTTATTTGCTCGCTTCCTTTCTATCTTTCTTTTTTCATGCTTTTGTCACTTCATTTTAAAAAATTAATGGTATCTATTAATTATGCAAAACAACAAGTTTGACTACATTTTCATACCTGCATATAATAAATGCACTTTGTTCATACTGGTTCCCTTTTTCTTTTCCCCTCTCCCCTGCCCCACCAGTCCCTTTCCCTTTCCAAAATAACACCCCCTTCTACTTTTATATCTTTATCCAAAATGCAGATTCTGCACATGAAAGAAAACATGCAATATTTGTCTAAGTCTGGTTGATTTCACATACCATTATTGGTCTCCAACTCCACCTATTTTCTTGCAAGTGATGTAATTTTGCTTTTCTTTAATAGTTTAATAATACCCCATTTCTGATGGTTAGGTTTTGTTGCCAACTTGATATTTTTAATTATCTCGGTGGGTCTCTAAGGATGTTCACAGGAAGGCAGCCTCTCAGTAGGGGGAAGGATATAAGGAAACTCAAGAAAGCTAGAAGTAAGCATCCCTTCCTTTATGGGCAGTGCAAGAAGGAAATTCCAGAGACTCAGGAAGCCATTAAGTCTGGGGAAGGGTTGTAAGACCCCACCCTAATGCTATATAAAGGGGAAGAAATTCTCTCCTTGGCTCACCTGCTTATTCCCTGTTCTGTGTGTGTGGTGTAAGTGATGGGTTGTCATGGTTTGAGCCAGGTGTCCCCCACAAACAAATGAATGTGTTCTGGGTAATTGATCCTCAGCTGATGGCAGTTTGGATTTTACAACCTTGATAGAGCTGTGTTGTTGGGGGTGGGCTTATGGGGTTATAAACCAGCTGCCCCTTGCCAGTGCCCCTTGCACACCTACCTGCTGCTATTTCCAGTGCTGTGGCAGAGGTGATGTCCACCCCTGTGCTCATGCCATCATTTTCCCTGCCAGGATGGAGTCTCCCCTTGAGTCCGTAAGCCTAATAAACCCATTCCTCCACAAGCCGCTTTTGGTTTCTTTCTGTGCAGCAACTAGACTGCAACATGGGTTTTTCTCTTTGCTTGGACCTGTGAAAGAAGGCCAGCCTCTTTCACTGTTACAGAACTTCCCCTCAATCTGTAGTTTCAATAAATCCTTTCCTCCCCAAAACTGTGCCTGGTTTGAAGATTCATCCCAGCAGCGTGTTGCTGACTACGACACGGTTATATATCTATATAGATATAGATATATAGATGATATAGATGATATAGATATAGATATAGATATAGGTGTATATATATAGATAATAAAATAAAATGGCATATATATATATATATATATACAGTCATCCTCTAATGGCTGTCGGGTTGATTCTATAACTGCATATTGTGAATAGCGCCACATAAACATACATGTGCAGGAATCTCCACCTATGGGGTGACGTTGGTTCCATTGTGTAAATAGCCACAAATGGTATGGCTGAATCATGTGGAATTCAATGATTAGCTTTTTGAAGACCCTCTATAACTGATTTCTGTAGTCACAGAACAAATTCGCCTTTGTTATTGGGTTTTATATGATAGCCATTCTGACTGTGTGAGATGGAATCTCAATGCAGTTTTGATCTGAGTTCCCTGCCCGCTAAGGATGTTGAACAATTCTTCATGTACTTATTAGCCATTTAAACTTCTTTTGAGAAGTGTCTATTCACTTCCTTGGATAATTTATTGATGGCTGTTTTCTTTTTTGGTGTCTCTTTTTTTTTGAGTCCTTCATCCTGGATACGAAGTCTCTATTGGATGGATCGCTGATGAAGACTCTCTCCCACTGTGTAGGGCCTCCCTTCACTCTGGTAATTGCTTTCTTTAGTGTTCAGAGCTTTATAATTTGATATGCTCCCATCTGTCAAACTTTGCTATTATTTCCTGAGCTATTGGAGTCTTACTCAAAAAGTTGCAGCTCATAGGCACTGGGTTCCATTGACGGCAATGCACCTATTTGAGGTGTGACAGTGTTGGAATGAAAGCTTGAGCCTCACAGATTTCTCAGTTACCTTTCTAGAAGCCCCAGGGGGCAGTGAAACAACATATGGATTTCATGTAGAAATAGAATTGCCTACAAACCAAGCATGTGGACTTGTTTAATCAATGCTTTGGTTTCTGCGGTTAATAATTCAGGGACAAAGAGGAGGAGGGAGGTAGGAGACCCATGATTAAGCACTGTGGTGCTTAAATTTATGTGTTAACGACTGAGCCACAGGATGCCTAGATATTTGGTTAAACATTATTCTTTAGAATTCAATAAGAAAAAGTTTAGTTTGTGGTTGTATATCTTTTTTAAAACATCATTATTCTAGTAATTTATTTTTACTGTATTTTCCAAAGTCTCAGCCCACAGCACATTGGGAAATAAGGATTTTTAGCACAGACAGTTTGAGAATTCTCTTGGGCTAGTGCTAAGGCATCTGAGGAAACCCTTGATCCTGAAGGTCTGTGGGAGAGGAAGCTGGGGCTGAGGGTTCGAGTTTATCACTGGAACTTCTGAATTGTGGTGTTAACAATTCATTTATAAACAATTTGAATCTGGCCAATGCCTTTTAGAAAGAAAACTTCTCTAGACTAGGTGTGCCATCACCCCCATTAGGACATCTGTCCTTTGGGAGATAGGGCTCTGATTTATCCATCAAATGACCTTGTGCTATGCAATACTATGCCTAGCCAAGTTGACCTTGAGGAGGAGAAAAAAAAAGACCCAAAGGGAAACATAGATGGAAATGAACAAATGAGCTAACTTCAAGTGCATGTATATGAGGTGGGAATGTGAGATTGATCATCTCCTCTACAGCTTGTAATTATGGAACTTACAATGTAATTGAATATGACTGATAATTAATCTTCCTTGTCAACTTGACTATATTCAGAATCACATAGGAGACTGGTGAGGTACACCTACAGATGTGTTTATGAAGGAATTTCCAGAGAGAATTAACTGAAGGAGGAAGACATGCTCTAAATATGGTGGCACCATTGTCATGGGCTGGAAGCACAGAGGGAAGAAATGAAGAAGAAGAAGCTAGCTGAGCACAGACATTCCTCTTTCTCTGCTCTGTTTCGCCATGACCATCCTGCCATGATGGACTGACCCTTAGGAGACCATTGTTCTTGCCTGGTATTCTGTCAGAGCAAGGAGCAAAACTGGCTAAAACAACGGCCTTACTTCAAAGGACGGGAGGCAGAAAGGTACTATGGAGCCTGAGCAGTGAAGCCGGGTAGCCTGGTGGAAATTACAGCCTTAACACCTAGCCACTCCCAGCCCCAGAGCAGGCCGGAAGATCTGGCAGTCTAGTGCCTTCCATTGGCCAAACCCACTTTCAGCCAGATGGCCAGCTAGCCTGAGCTCTGCCGTCTATAGGCTTTTCAGCCTCCTGAGCAGAGAGCCAGGCAAGGATTGGTGGGGATCAGAGTCAGGTTCAGCTGGCTCTTTCCATCTTAGGTTTCTCATAAAACTTCATACAAGCATTTACTATGAATAATGCATATACCATTTTGTGTCAGGACCGAATAATACAAGGCATACTGTACAAGAGAAGTTCACTGGGCTTGCATTAGCTAAATCTAAACTTCTTTCCCGCAGAGAGTTATTTTGAGGTGTCTTAGAATGAGCTGATGGATGTGAATTGGAGAAAAGGAAAAAGAAAGGCTATCTGGCCGCTAGCTCAGTTGGTTAGAAAAAGAAAAGTCTTTGACAAGGAGAAAGAGAGGAATCAGCGATTTTCTAGGTTCAAAAAGGGGTGCTAGAGTAAGACCCTACCTCAAGAAACCAAAAATAGAATAAAATAAAATAGGATGCTAAAGTATAAATACCAAACCAGATGTGGTGGAGCACATTTTTAGTCCCAGCACTCGGGAGGAAGAGGTAGAAGGATCTCTGTGAGTTCAAGGCTAGCCTAGGACTACAGAGTCGAGTTTCAAGGCTCAAGAAACAACAGGAAGAAAGAAAGAAAGAAAGAAAGAAAGAAAGAAAGAAAGAAAGAAAGAAAGAAAGAAAGAAAGAAAGAAAGAAAGAAAGAAAGAAAGAAAGAGAGAGAGAGAGAGAAAGAAAGAAAGAAAGAGAGAGAGAGAGAGAGAAAGAGAAAGAAACGAAGGAAGGAAGGAAGAAATATAACAAAGGAGAAAGAAAGAAAACCAATGCAAAACAAGCCACTTGTCGAGAGAACCTAGATCCTGACCTGAGTGAAGAAGCCAGGGCAGAAATGGCTCTAGCATTGGGAAGTGACGTAATTGAGAGCGCGTGATCACCATGATGGCAGCTGCATATTGAGCAGACGAAAGAGGAAAGAATAATGAACGCCATCTTCCAGAGCAGCTTTTCTCATCAGCATGTCATTCCTGCCCTGTGTCAATCCTCCAGGGCTGGTAATTCCATCATCCTTATCATCTCATGGAAGAAAAACTGAAGGTTAGAGACAAGCTGCTTTTTCTGTAAGGTTGTTCCAAGTTATCTTTCATCCCTCGCAGCGGGGCTTCTCTTTACTAATCCCTCCTTCTAGACAACTTTATGATTAGACTTGTTCAATGGCTATCAAGTTGGTGATGTGACTTATTTTGACCAATAAAACTGGAGTCATTGGAAAATAACAGTTGCTGTTTCCGGGCAGAAGCTTTAAACTCCACTTAGGTGGGTGCTTCACTGATCTTCAAGGACTTGAGCGAATCTGTAGCCCGTAACCCACAGTGGACATGGGAGCAGAGCAACCAATCTAACTCGGATACCGTAAGCCACCGGGATGTGGGGTCATCTGTTAATGCAGCATAATATAGTTTCTCCCAACCAGGATGAGATTTGTTTCTTAAATGTTGTATTCAGAAGATTATCTTTAGTTTCTATTGGGTTTGACTTTCCTTTCATATTTAGTACTTGATCAGCCTTTTTCTTTGAGCTGTCTTCCTTCATGGCTTCTCATTTTCTTCCCACTGTGTGCCTCTTGTTTTGTGGGCTTTCTGTGGGTAGCTAGACCTCTTTTCCCTCCTTTGGGGCTGGCCTTGCCTTCTGGGAGCATTCTGGGAGCATTTACATTCATGCATCTGATTTCAGTCAAACAAGTGTGAGCCCGACAGGAAATGGGAGGTGGAAGCATATTTACTTCTAACTCTGTCAGAGCCTGGCAGGAGCATGATCAGATCAGGTCTAAAGGAAACCGTGAGAGCAGAACAGCTGGGCATCCTGATGCCCACCTTTAATCCCAGCCCTGGGAGGCAGAGGTAGGAGGATGGCCAGGAGTTCAAGGCCACCCTGAGACAACATAGTGAATTCCAGGTCAGCCTGGGCTAGAGGGAGACTCTACCTTGAAAAACCAAAAAGGAAAAAGAAGAAAAGAAGAACCAGAGGAAACAGTATAGAGCAATCTCAGGGGCATCGTGAAAGGTTAGGAGATAAAAGCTTGAGGTGAGGTGAGGCGTGAAATCAAGAGAGGAAGAAGGATTTAGAAAGCTGAGTGTGGGAATGAGTCCGTCTTTTCTCCACCTCCCGACCACAGCCGTTCTAAGTCCTGGGAATGTCAGAATATGGCAAATGTAGGGAAGAAAGTAATAAGAAGGAAACATACAAATGCTTTAAAAAGTCCATCTGCATTGGAGAAGCTAAATTCCTCCCTCGCTGGTCTGCACGTATGTCCCAGGCTTGGTAAATGGCATTTGCTAGGCAGCAGGGTCCAGAGGTGGTAAAGAGCTGTGTGCTTCGCAGACACGAGAGCCTCTGGTTTGAACTCAAATTGAACTAGCTTAGTGTCTCCTCCCCAATCCCAGTCCATTCTTCCTTCAGAATTCTGGTTCTCAGGGAGTATTTGGAAATCTGAGTGGTGGTGGGGGGACTTTTGGGGGTGCTACAGTGACTAGACAATACTATTGGCACTTCTTGGAGTGTCAGCAAGGATGGCAAGCGAGAGAGCCCCACACATTTTCCTGTATGAAATGTCATTAGCACCTTTGGTAAGAAACACGAAGAATGTCATCCTTGGATACCCAATCACCCAAGTTACAGACCTGGAAGTCATCCAAGATCCCTTCCTCTCCCTCCCCCTGCCTCACTCAGCTAAGCCGTCACTGACTCCTATCATTCTGCCTCCTGGATATTTCTGAGTTCACTGTCCTTTCCTTCCTTCCCAAGCTCCTCCTCTCATCTATCGACTAGGCATGCTCTGGTTGGCATGCACCCTGCCCACCAATATTTGTTGAATGACTGTACTTGCCCTCCCTCTATATCTCTCTCTTTCTAAAAAAGCATCTCTGATCAGGCTACACTTGCTAATTTCCTATCATGTTCAGAATAAAGATGAAACACTTGAGAATACAGGACCCTTGCCCAACAATCTGACATCAAAGCCCATCATTCTTTCACAGAAATCCTTGGCCCCAGACTTTTAGTTTTATCATTGAGTTCTATGACCATATCATTTACTTTTCCTTCTCATTAGAGACAGAGTCATGGTTTGTAGCCCACACTAGTCTCAAACTCTGGATTCTCCTGCCTCAGCCTCCGAAGTGCTGGGATTACAGACAGGTGTTTTGCTGTTGTTTTTTCATTTTTCTTTCTTTCTTTCTTTTTTAAAGTACTGAAGATTGAACCCATAACCTTATGCATGCTAGGCAAGTGCTCGACCACTGACCTATATCCCCAGAAACTTCTGATCTTTTCTGATTTTGTGTATTCGGTTCCCTGTTACAGAAATACTCTTTCTTCCCATCTCTGAAAGCTATTCATAGTTCCAACCTCGTCAAAGTACCATTTCCTCTGCTAAGCCATCGCTGGCTGCTCCTTCTGTCAATAGCTGGACTCAAACCCTCCGCTATACTTTCATGACTTCTCGACCCCATCCCTCTATCACATTGCACAGCAATTGTTGTTTTCTGTGCTCTTCACCCTGCTTCAAGGTGGTATTCTTGCCACATGCAGGCAGGCACTGTTTCTTTCATTCCTTCATCCCCTGGGTTTAACACAATCCTTGACTATGGTCATTCAATGACTACTTGCTTATATGTTCAGAGAAATTGGCCCAAGGCACCACAATGGAGAAGTGACAAAGCTGTCCTCCATCAGACTCCAAATTCCAATACAATCCACAGATTCCTGTGGAGCCAAGGACTAAGGAAAACCATGACTGCATGATGCATTCATCCTGGAATATCACAGATGGTGGAAAAGAGTGTGTTGATGGAGCAGTAAGTACCCCTGGGACAAAACACCCAGCCAGAAGCAGCTTATGGGAAGAAAGGGTTTATTTCAGGCTTACAGTTGCAAGGGGAAGTTTCACCATGGCAGGGAAGCAAGGCTTGAGCAGGAAGCTGGATCACATCTTGTCACATCTCTGGGTCAAAGTAGTTTAAGTGCTGGGCTTGGAGCTGGGCTAATCAACCTCAAGGTTGGGCCCTAGTGACACACCTCCTCCAGTAAGGCTCCACCAGCAGGCGATTGAACATGAGGCTTCACCACAAACACATGAAGCTATGAGAGACAGTTCAAACCACCACCCTGGAGTTCCTTTAGCTTTCAAAAATATCTGTTGCACAAAGTGGCACATGCATCTGGAGTTTGTTTGCAGTGATAAGAGGCCCCGGTGAGGGTCTCTCTCTCTCTCTCTCTCTCTCTCTCTCTCTCTCTCTCTCTCTTTCTCTCTCTCTCCCACAAAGAATATCTCTTGAGGGGCTGGGGAGAAGGCTCAGAGGGTAAGAGTGCTTTCTGCAAAGGCATGAGAAGCTGAATTTCATCCCTACCCCCCATGTAAAGCACCGGGCTGTGCATGCCTTAGAGCCCCAACCCCAAGGGCTGAGGGGAGACAGGAGATTTGCAGGGGCTTCATGGTCAGCCAGCCTAACCAAAACATGCGTACAGGGTATGTGCATTTGCATACATGTGTACATATACACCACACACATCAAAAGAAAAATACTCTGTTAAGCCCTCACTGTGGTAGTCTGAATCAAATGTCCCCCATATCCTCCTTGGTTTTCAGTGTTTGGTCCCCAGCTGGTGGCAGTTTGGAAAGGGGCCTCTTGATGGAGGAGTTGTGTTGCTTTGGAGGAGGAGTGGTGGGCTTTGGGGGTTACAGCCAGCTTCCCCTTGCCGAAGCTCAGCTCACTTTCTTACTACTTTCTGCCAGCTGCCATGGCAAAAGGTGACGTCCAGCCCTGGCTTTCCTCTCATGTTCCTGCCATGCCAAAGCTTCCCCTTGTTACCGTGAGCCAAAGTAAACCCTTTCCTCCTATGGGCTGCCTTTGGTAAGGCGTTGTGTCCCAGAAATGTGAATGAAGGTAACTCTAACACTCACCATGTCTAGAAGCAGGGGTATGTCACGTCTTCATGGACAGTACAACAGATCTAAGGGACAGACTGTGGCAGATGAAGGACCATCACCCCAGTAATCCCAGAGCCATATGGGTAACATCCTAAGGCCAGGCACTCAGAAGGGTGATGGCTTGGCCTTAGGAATTTAGTAAATTTCACGAACTTAAAACAGAAATGATTTACACTCAGCTCCTCCTGTCGCTCCATGGGGTTTGTCCCTGATCCCCCCAAGGAAGAACGTCTGGACAGTACAGCCAAGTGAGTTTCCATCTCTGCCACCAGCCAGGAAGAAAGGAGCCCAAGTTGGTTTCCAGGAGGAAAGCTGGTATCAGAACTTGTTTATCAGCATTGTCGCCCGGCACATCTCTAGTCTCTCGTTTCTGTAACTAGTGGCTGGAAAGCCAAAATGACAGCGGCTTGTCATTTCCAACACCTGGGTAGGAGGAGGGCCGAGCCAGCAAGCTAGGGACCTGGAGGTCCCTGAACATGCAAGAACTGGAGTCTCTGTAGTGTCTGAGCTGTGGAAACTGCATCCTCAGTCTCGGGTTCCCCTGGGACTCTTTCAAGGGCAAGCAGGCAGGAAATGGGGGTGTAGAAGCCAAGACTCCAAATGCACTAAGCTAAAAACATCACGGGCCTTCCTGTCTTCTACTGCGGGACCTTCAAACCTGATGCAGGGTTTTCACAGGTGCTGGGAAGACGCAGGATGATGGTGTCCCAGTGATGGCAAAGTCTTCCTTATGGCTGGGACTTAGACAAGGGTGGAGAGCTTTGCAGGCAGTGACTAATGCCAGGGGAGCCTTGTGGATAAGAGTGAATGACGGGCAGGTGTGGTGGCTCAGATCTGTATCCTAGGCTCAAGAGGATCAGAGAGAAGGATCACTGTGAGTTTGAGGCCAGCCAGGGCTACATAGTGAGTTCCAGGCTAGCCAGAGCTACACAGCAAGACCCTATCTCAAGACACAGCAAAACATAACAAAACAAAACCCACAGGGAGTGAGGGTGAGCTAACCATTCGAGTTCAGTAGTGCAGTCCTTGCTCTGAACTGGCAAGGCCTTGGGTTCAATTCCCAGCACTGCAAAAAGAAAGAGAAGAAAAAAGTTAATGAGAGCCAGCCCGACCAGTAAAATATCATATTCCTGTTTTCACATTTCCTCACTCAAGTTTTACTAGGACAATGGGACATACAATAAAATGAATTTCAGCAATTCAGAGAAAAGAAATTTCATTAGTTACCAAATATGTTGCTTTTGGAATGTTTATATTTATGTGGTTTTACATGATCTTTTTTTGCCTAAAAATTTAATGATCTCAGATCAGATTTGTACACAACTAAAAGGATTTTTGTGCGAGATAAACTTAGGGAAAACAGCTCACTTTACTAACCCTTCCTTTAAGGTCACCAACATAAAACTATTTTAAAATGAAATGATGTTTTGTAATTTGTCTTGGAAGTTTAAGATCTCTCATTTCCAATGGAATTAACAGGAACTCGTGTCTGTGTGCACTTGGCTTAGCTGGGCTGTTGGACGTGGATGTATCTCTAGGCTTTAAATTCCTGCATTTCACCTTCAAGGGTTAAACTTCTCAACTTAATCCTGAAAAATCACTGAGAAGCCCCTTTGTAGGGTGTGAAAAACTGAAAATATCTTTAATAGAAAGCTATAACAGGGAGGGTGATTTCTAGTTTAGTAAGTATTGAGTTGCATCTTTATGTCAGGAAAAATGAGAGTTCAGTACCATCTTAACACCGTGAAGGTGTTATCAGAAGTTAGCAAACAAGCTCTAAAGTATTCTTGGTTGAGCAGAAGCTCAATTAAAAAGACAAACTTCGGAACAGGCTTTGTGGAGGGCAAGAGATTTTTATTCTGCAGGTCCAGGAAGGAAGGAGATTCCTGAGATAAAGGAGAAAACATCTTGTTTCCAGGTCCCTGGTGCTCCAGGGCTCTGTCGGGAAATGAACAGGAATGGTAGCTTCATTTCTGTAAGAGAGAGGGAGGGAAGAAGAGAGAGAGAAAGAGCATGCAGCCATTAGACCCAGCCCCTGGCTTGCAGACTGCTCTCCTCCCTACCAGGCAGAAGTTTAATTATCTACACGTCCAGACAGTCTGTGTTCCCTAAATGTTAAATCCATCCAAGAGTCACAGAGCTCATGTTTCCATTGTGTACAGTTCTGCAATCTGTTTTTTTTTGTTTGTTTGTTTGTTTTGTTTTTTGAGGTAGGGTCTCTCTCTAGCCCAGGCTGACCTGGAATTAGTATCAGGCTGGCCTTGAACTCACAGCAATCCTCCTGCCTCTGGCTCCCAATTGATGGGATTAAAGGTGTACACTACCAAATCCAACAGGGAGAAGGAGAGAGAGAGAGAGAGAGAGAGAGAGAGAGAGAGAGAGAGAGAGAGAGAGAGAGAGAGAATGAGAATAGGTATGCCAGGGCCAGGGAGGGAGCTGCTACAAACAGACCCCAGTTGCATGTGCCACCTTGTGTATCTGGCTTTACGTGGGTACTGGGGAATTGAACCTGGGTCATTAGACTGCAGGCAAGTGTCTTTAACTGCTGAGCCTTCTCTCCAACCAAACCACTACTATTTTTAAGCTTAATTTCACTTTTGCTGAAGACTAACAAACGATTTCTTGATTCTGTAAGTCAGACACTGACCTGTTAGGGACATACAAGCTCTTAGGGTAAGGGCCATGGGTACAAAGTTGTCTTGCTTGGCACAACTGCTGTATTTGATGTGGACCTGAGAATGCTTGGTAGTGAGCATGAATACTGCATGTGACTCTCACCTTGTGAGGAAGGAAGGAGGAAGGCAGGTTCTTGGGTCAGGATTTGACTTTAGAGGAACTGTGCAGAGCTCCCTGGAGGGAGGAAACTAGGATGCCTGGAGCTGCACAACAAAGCCTCCATGGGAGGGGCAATGGAGGTGGTGGTGATGGTGGTGGTGGTGGTGGTGA
>PVHP010011166.1:0-45777 GCA_004024765.1 Zapus hudsonius
GGAAGTGTCTGGAGCTAGGATTGTGGCCATAGCTTGTGTCCACGGCCTGGATCACAGGTGAAAACCTTAACCCTTCTTCCCCAGGGGACAAGGTGTGCCTACTAGTCAGCCATCTTGAACCGGAACTCCTATTTGTATTTTGAAAAGCACATATCAACAGTGAGTAACAAAGCATTCAAGTATTCATGTTAAAATAGGGAGATGTGTTGAAGTACTACATAATAAACCATCAGCTGGTCATTTAGATTCTAACTGCCTTATAAATGCTTGTAAATCCCATGGTTCCTTTTAATGTCTTTGTTTTTATAATTAGTGAGAGGCTTTAGGACTTTTGAGATATCTTAATACTTAAAATAGATGTTCAGATTTTTCTTACAAGAGTCCTTGTTTATAGATCCCTTGAACCTGTCTTTTCTTGGCAAGAATTTCTTAAGCTATCCTTAGATTGTAAACTATTTGTATCCTTTCCCCATAGACTTCCTGCTTTTTTCCATAAATTGTCCTGAGGGAAAGAGTGATGTCTTTTACACATGGAGAAACCCAAATGTCCACATTTGTTTAGGATAAGTAATTTTCAATGCCTTAGAGAGAAGGATGTGCCATGTTGTGCTGATAACCCTAACTCTGTCTCTGAAGTTCTCTTCCCTGAGAAATAGCAGAAAATTCGATCTCACTTTCAGCTCTTCCTATTCTGCCGACTTGCACATGGGCTGTTACATCATCTCCAAGGACCCTGCTCACCATTACTCACCTACATCTACTAGGAAGCTCTGCTGCTTGGGCCCCCACTTGGCTTAATTATTTTGTTTATGGAAATATTTCTTAGTTACTTATTATATATTTGGAAATGATTCACTGTTGAAAATGTCATTTTCATTATATAATATTTGATAGACACAAAGGAAAGCTATGGCATACATATATATTCTGAAACATAAAAGGAATACTCAAGTTATTCTCAAATTAAGAGCTAGTATATAGTAATGTTATATCTATCTGTGTTTCTGTGTTTTTCTCTGTTCATTCTACTTGCTTCTTCCACATATCCTAAATTTAGAATTTATTGTTTTCTTCTTTTCAAAAATAGTTTTATCTTCTGTGTTGTTGTGTGTAGTATTATTTTATTTTCATTTTAATAATTTTCTTTTGTAGTAAGTTTTCTAAAGTATATTTGTTTATCCTCCTGTCAATGAAGTCTTATATAGAGCTACAATGAGCAATGCTATTATAAATACCTTGTGCATACCATACTGCAAGAGATAAGGAGAAACCAGATTCTTCTCTGATCTCTAAGGGCAAGCTCAAATACATTCCTCCTTTTTACTTCAGGGGCCCAATCACCCTAACTTCCTCATTTTCAGTTCTGCTCATCAAGTCCAGTACCATCCTTTCTACACTTGGACTCAGAAACCTCCTTTCTGATCTCACAACATTACTCCCCAAGATACCACCTACACCTTTGCCGAAATGTCATTTTACGAAAGTGATTCCCATATTCTGTTGGATCTCAGACTCACTTAAATGCTTGTCAAAGCACAGGTTGCTAGGCTACTGTTGAAGAGCTGACCTAGAGAGTCTCATGAAGGTTCTGGAGACTTGCAATTTTATGTCCAGGATGACACGGATACTCCTTTTGAGTGCACGACTGAACACACTGCTTCAAAAAAGCTTCAATCATCCAACGCTTCCTTAACATTCCGCAGCATCTCCCCAAGCCTATAGGATTAAACCTTAGCATTCTATTGTGCCATGTAACACCCTCCAAAATCATGAGCTTTCGCCACAATCCACAGGTCTCTCTCTGATTTTATGATTCTCACTTGATTTCTCTGCACCTTCCAAGTTAATATCTCAGCATGTGTCCCACATTCATTTCACTCTGTGCTCTGCTCCTTAAGTTCTCTGCCCTTTCTAATCATCTTTTTCTTTAAAGAAATATTTAAATCGTTGCTCTACTCTCCACAGTTCTACAGTCAGTGGGACACGTTTCTCTCTGGGCAGCTCCTCTGTACTCTCTCCCCACTAATATGTTTTATTGATGTTTATTTACATTTATATTACCTAACCCCAGTCTGTGAGCCCTCGGCAAAGTACCTAGGACCTCTATTTCTTTTATTAATCTTTTCCACTCTCATTACAAAATGAAGGCTCATTTTATGTTGTCAAGTCAGAAATATAATTTCCACTGAGGGAATGAGCTCAGAGAAGTTCTTGATTCCTTACACCGCTGATTACACTACAACTTGGCCCCTCCTTTTAGAAAGCAATTTGGCATAACCCACGGAAAGAAACAACAATAAAATCCTTTCCTTCATATTCTGGGATGTAGTCATTCCACTTCTGGGAATGTAGTCTAAGCAAATAATTGAAAATATGCATGGAAATGCATGTTACACGTTGCTTATAACAGCAAACAATGGAAAACACTAAGTTCTCAACACTAGGGAGTGATTAAGATGCATATAATGGATGAAATATTGCATATTAAAATGATGATTTTTGAAGCTCATATGGCAAGCATAAAATTATTTTTGTTGTAATGTTATGTAAAATAAATTAGGATGCCAAATGGTAATATGCATCATGGCACTAACTGTAGTGCAGAATATTTTAAAGGGTCTGGAAGGAGATGCACTTAGCTTTTAAGTTAGAACGAGAAGTTTATGATATGATTTTATAATGTGGCTTTATTTTAGAATAAACAAAACATTTTTAAAAACGGGTATACTGTTTTATGTTATGCCCCATTCTTTTTTAAAATTAAAACTACATGTCAGTTGTGGTTACATAGGCTTTCCTCAGTTGAATCACCAATACATAACTTTTATTACATCTTTACTGCTCTAATTGGGTCCAGGGTACACTGTTAGGACCTCAAAAATATTAAGAGACTTAACATTGATTAACATACAGACACAATGTGACCCAAGTTGCTAGCAACAGTCAAAAGGTAAGATATTGTTTGTGAGGAGAGAGAGCTGAATATGGCATCATGAGATCAAGTTTCTAATCAAACCATGCATCACTTGTGAGTTAGGCAGACTGATGCAAATATTATGGCCAAAATTGGTGTGGAGAACCTATAGCAGGATGTTTAGAATTCTCGCTTTAACACTACACACATTACACTCTGGATTTGAGTCTGTCTTTATTTCTTATTAATCATGTGACCGCAAAGTTTTAGCCTTGGGGTCTTTTTCTCATTTGTAAAGTTAAGGATAGGAATACTTGCTTATGGCTGACTCTTATTGGACACAGTATATTCCAAATATGTTTATAAGCAAGTTGGGGTACAGTACATTTTGGGTACTATCTCTGAAGTGTTCTCTCTTTTGTTATTTCCCAAACCTCCCTCACACTAATTACCTTTAGCATGTATTTTCGATAAGTAACAAAATCATTATCACATCACATAAGATAACTTCTGGCACTCTGAAGATGTATATAAAGGTCAAGATGTCTAGATAAATACTTAATATCCAATCTTTATGCTCTAAGTAAGGAAGAGTGTATATCTTAGTGTTTAGTAAAACCAGAATATCTATAATTTTTGCGAGTTGATATGATCTAGTTATATCAAAATTGTTCAAAGTCAACTGTATCTTGTTTTTAGACTGTTTAATAAAATCCCTCTGTCAGTAAGAACCAGCATCCCAGATAGCCAGTCATCCTCTCTTGTGAGCCCACTAACATCACATTGGTCCATGTGATTTATTTTGTCCATAGATTCTGAGCACATGTCACTTCAGGGATGAAGCAGTATGTTGTCATGCAAAGCACCTCAGTTTCTTTTCCCCTAATGTGACTGAGGAAATGTCATGTTGTCATAGCAGAGATATAAGTTGGAAGCAGCCAGTTGATGAATGGAGTCATTTCATCAAAGAAAAAGTATGGTGGAAATTACTAGACCCATATCAAAGATTTTCACTCTTTATTGTGACTGTGTGAGCTTTTTTTTTGGGGGGGGTGGTTGAACTGTAGAGATTTTGGTGTCATTTTTTATTATCTCAAAGCATTGACTGTCTTGTATATTCTGATATGAATAAATTATATATGAAATACTCTGATACAAAATAGAAAAAAAAATCCAAGTCTGATGGGTCAATTGAAGATATTTCCACTGAACAAATAATACTTTCAAATAAAAGGTAAGAAAACCTTAAGTGCTCAGAAAAATTAGGGGCTAGAGTTGAATGCGATCAGGAAGGGCATGACAAGACAATGTACCAATGGGGTAAAGACAACAATCTGTAAGGGTAAAAAAGAAATAAAATTGAAATGCAAAAAATAAGGCTAAATGGTTGAAATGTGGGGTTATTATTAGTAAAATGATAGGCTGGCTTGAGGCTGACAATAGGGAGATATAAATGAAAGCATAGATTAGGCACCGTGTGAGCTTTGACAAATCTCAAGTAATTTGTGAACGTGAATATGTATGCCTGAGAAGACATGTGTGGAATAGACCACAATGATTATTGTAATTAGCCCCATGGTGACTACAAATTACAAGAGCACACATTTGATTATTTGAAAATAATTGGTTTTGGAGAATTTCTAGAAAATTCCCAAGAAAGAAAATACATTTTGAGAAAATGAGATAATCTGACAGTGGAAATTGTTTTTTCTATGAGCCTTTAGTTTATATACATGGCAGTTGAGACATTTAGTAGGATGTGAGAAGGAGGTAGGAAGAAAGGACACAAACGAGTCAGGAAATGGTCTCTCTGGTGGGTTGTAGCATATTTATTCAGGTCTTAATGTTCAATAGTCATAGGTATAATAGAGGGATGGATTAAGTGAGTCAAGTGATCTTAGATGGGTCAAAATGTCTGGAAGGACAATTCAATGAAAGGTGCATAGTAAATTGAAGTTAGAAAAATGGGGATGTAGCATGTTTAACTAACCATAGAAGATCAACCAAGAATCTTAGAGCCTGCTTTTCCAGGATCCTTGGTGAGCCAATGAGCCTGAGAAAGAAAATAGTACTATTTTATTTTATGACATCCACATTTGTGTTGAATCCTTTCCTGAATTATGAAGGATCTTAAGACAAAATGGAAACCACTAAAAATAATATTGGAACTCTTAGGAGTAAGGAAAGGCAAGTAAAAGTATGAGCTAAAAGTTATTTATTTTAATAGTGTTAGCAAATTTTTAGGAGTGTCTACCTCATTATTAGGAATAACCATTGTAGTATTTTGAAGTAGATAGATCAATGGATGTTTGCACTATGCATAAAATGTAAGCCATTAAAATGACATTGCTATAATTGTAATCCATTACAATTTTGTTATAATTGTAATCCATTAATAAATTGATAATCAAAATACAAATAAGCTTATAAATAAGCATTATTAAGTGCAAATGCTACAAAATTTTATGTTAAAAAACAAATCCTGAGGACTTTCAGTTAAGATTGTGTCATGGTAGCCACATCGAAGCAGCCTGGGGTGAAGGAAGCAGAAAAACTTTGACATAGACCTGTCTTCTAAAAGGTGAAGGGGGTGTAAGAAAATTTCAACCTCAGCGGAAAAGTAGGAAAGTCCCAGAGCATTTAGTAACCACACAACTGGCCAGAATCTTCTCCAGCCTCAGCTCCTGCAGAGAACTGCTTCAAGCCATGGCTCTTATGAAAAATGGCCTCCAGCTGAAGTTCCTATCGAGCATCTCCTCCAGCCTTGGCTCTGGCAGAGAATTGGCTTCAACTTTGGCTCTGGAAAAAAATCAGCGGTGGTTGACAGGGAAGAGCTACAACCCCCCCCCCCTGCCTGAGCCAGGACAAGCAGAATGGTGATGTTCTAGTCAGTCACACAACCTTGAGATGAATCTCCGAACCAGGCACAATTTATTGGAGGGAAATGATTTATTGAAACTACATATACAGGGGAAGTTCCTCAATGGCAAAAAAGGCTGACTCTGTTTCACAGGCCCAGGCAGAGAGAGAAACCTATCACCAGCACCATATGCACACCAACAAAACAGGCAGGGAGGGCAGGGGAGAAAGAGATTTATTTCCCCTTTATACAGTCTTAGGGCAGGGTCTGCAACCCTATCTCAGACTTGTTGGCTTCCTGAATCTCTGGAATTTCCTTCCTGCACTACCCTCCCAAGAAAAGATGTCTGTTTTTAGCTCCCCTGAGCTTGTTTATTTCCTGCACTCTACTGAGAGGCAGCCTTCCTATGGACAGAGACCCACTCTAAATTACTAAAAAGGTCAAGTTGACAACAAAATTTATTCATCACAAGTGCATACCTTATCAATTTGACATCAAACCATATCTCTTTATATCATACTTAATTTCCAAATGAAGACACTGTTTTAGTCAGCTTTCTAGTTGCTGTGCAGAAAGAACCCAAACAAAAGCAGATTGTGGAGGAATGGGTTTATTAGGCTTATGGATTTGAGGAGAAACTCCATCCTGGCAGGGAAAATGATATCATGAGCAGAGGGGGGTGGACATCACCTCCACCACAGCAATGCAAACAATGGCAGGAAGGTGTGCCAAACACTGGCAAGGGGAAGCTGGTTTATAATTCCCAGAAGCCTGCCCCCAACAGCACAGCTCTAGTGAGGTTGTAAAACCCAAACTGCCATCAGCTGAGGATTGATTATTCAGAAAACATTCATTTGTTTGTGGGGGACACCTGGGTCAAACCATGACAGACAGTAACAGATCATAATTATGCCTAACAGGATATAACTATCCCACATACAACTGGAAACACATAATCTCCCCCCAAAACAAGGCAAGGCCCCTTAACTTCAAATTCTGTAAAATCAAAACATTTTAATGTATAATGGCAGAGATTAAATATTGCCAACTGCTTTGAGGCAAAACAAGGAGAGGCTGAACCAATGCAAACTCAACAACCATTTGGCAACCACCATATATCTGAAATTCAAGTCCGATAACACAACCAGTGACCATCTGTCTCTGGATTTTCTAATTGATCCCTCCATCTTCACCGAGTAGCTGGGGAAAACTTCTATCCAAGCCAAGAGCACTCCACGGCAGCCTTTGCACAGTCCTGGTCTATCCAAAACATCTTTGAGTCCCCATTGCAAACAATGGTCCATTTTTCCAATGGCTTCACTTGCTGATCAAGGACTTCATGCCCTGTTCCATATATCATGTCTCAGCAGTGGCTCCTGGAACC
This sequence comes from Zapus hudsonius, assembly GCA_004024765.1. NCBI lineage: Eukaryota > Metazoa > Chordata > Mammalia > Rodentia > Dipodidae > Zapus > Zapus hudsonius. Next base: position 7,159 of record PVHP010011166.1, read on the forward strand.
ATATATACTTCATGACCAATTCCATGCATGCATTTCTCATGCTTCCAAAACAATACCACTTATTCAGGAGATAGCCATGTTGTTAAGTCAGGGACAAAATAAACCTTGCAGAGCAGGTCCCATCCTTTCAGCTATTTCCTTTCAAAAGAGTTTGTATAGTCTATCCTTTAGTCCTTCTTGGGTGAAAATACCCCAGGCATCCTTTCCATTGCTTCAATGTAGGGCAGTTAGGCTATCTTCATTAGGATTGTTAATGTTTTGACAATAGCAGCTTCAATAACCTAAAGCCAGTCTCTGTGTCAGTAAGTTAAACTTGCTTTGAGTTTTCAACCCTAAATCTTAAATTTTTATTTCCATATCATTTGCCAAACATATCAGTCCATTACTTAAGTTCAACGTTGATCTAACTTTCTGGGCATGGGCAGTAGAATGCAGCCAGCTCTTATTCTAGTAACACAATTCTAATAACTTTTTCTTCAGTCTTTCCTTTCCCTTAGAAAGTTCATAAGCCAAGCCTCCAAATACAATTCTCTCTGCACATAACATTTTCAAACTCTCACCAGAATAGTCCATAAAACATGGCTTACTGCTCTTGAAGGTGTTTTCAGTTGCAAGTACCAAATCCATGTCCATTCCTCGAGCACAGAAGTTCCAGAAAACCAAAATTCACATAGTCAGATGCACCTCAGCAATATCACCCCACTCTTGGTACCAAGACTTATGTAGTAAGCACTACTGTAATTAATCTCTAAACCAGGCACAGTTTGTTGTAAGGAAAGAATTTATTGTAACTATAGATCCAGGGGAAGTTTCATAATGGCAAAAGAGGCTGGTCCCTTTTTATAGTTCCAAGCAGAGAGAGAAACCCATCACCAGCTCCATGCACACACCAACAAAACATGGAGGGGGGACAGGGGAAGAGAGAGATTTCCATTCCCTTTGTATAGCCTTAGAGTGGGGTTTGCAACTCTATCCCAGAATTGTTGACTGAGTCTCTGGAATTTCCTTCCTGCACTGCCCTCCCAGTAAAGGGTGCCTATTCCTAGCTCTCCTGAGCTTTCTTATATTCTGCCCCCTACTGAAATGACTGCCTTTCTATGAACATCCTAAGAGACCCACCCCAGATTTTTAAAAAGGTCAAGTTGAAAACAAAACAACTATCACAAGTGATGAGGGCATTCTCCAATCACACCTGCCTCACAAAGTCAAAAAACCTGAAAGAAAAGTGGGTGGGGGTGCTGTGTGTTGGAGGCTGGGGTGCTTGGGGCACTATTTGGAAATGGGACACTCCAGGTGGTGAGGTTTGTGGTGGGTTTGGGGCTAGAGCACCCTGGGTTTGTGAGAGCAAGGTATGTTTGGGGCCAGTGCACTCCAAGCAGGTGAGGAGTGCTGCATGTTTGGGGCCTGAGCTCTAGGGTTGCCAGCCTGAATGGAGCCTGAACACCCCAGACTGGTGAGGGGATCATATGTTTCAAGCCTGTGTGTTCAGGGTGCCTGCATAGTTGGGTCAGTGTGCTCCAGACTGGTAAAGAGCATGTGGTATTTGGAGTCTGTGTTCTAGGAGCACCAATGTGCATGAGGCCTGAGAACCCTGGACTGCTGAGGGCCCAAGCGTGCATGCAAAGTGGCAAAGGACACGGCAATTTGGGACCTATGCTTCAGGGTGCCAGTGTGCTAGAGGCCTGGGCACCCAAGACTAGAGAGAGGTATGATTTGTTTGGGGCCTGTGCACCCACTTTGTGTTGCCAACATACAAACACATCTCTAGTATCAGCCACCAGCCCAGAGTAGCTGTCATAACTGTGACCTCCACATCCTCTGCATCGGTAGAAATAACACTATCCCATACCAACCCAGCTCAAACCCAAAACTGAACACTCTCTGAAGAAATTGGCCTTTTATCTCCCCAGCACACTCCTCCACACACTGTACCCAGCTTCCAGCGTCCCCTGGTGCCTCACTCCTTCTCCATCTAGGGAGCACAGAGTTTTCTAGCAGCCACCTCCCAAGGGAGGGTATCAGTGTGAAGTCTACAATCCACTCAGCTGGAGCATGGTGGAGGAAGAGGGCCAAATGCTACTTCTCCAGAACCCCCTGAGCCCCAGAGGCAAGGCACAGTGACAACTACAGCCAGAGAACTTTGACCTCCAAAGCAACCTTCATACCAGCCACCAACACAACACTGCTGGCACACCTGTAACCTCTACAACCAATGCATCAGTGGTTACAACACTATTGCACTCCAAACCGAAGCCAAAACAGAATGCCCATTGAAGAAGATCCCACATATTTGCTCCCTCCTTAAGAAAATTAGACCTTTATTCCAAGGTGTGTAGATCCCAATGAATGAAAGAAAAAAAACCCAAACCCAAAACAAAACAAGGAGACAGAAAACAACAACAACAAACAGCAAGTTGAGAGCTCCCCACTAGGAAGCCTAATCCCACAGTGGAAGTTGCCACTGTGGGAGACAACAGAATTACAATCCCAAAATGAGAGCATAATAACCTCAGGAAGTAACTACAAGGAGAATCTGATCAAGATAATGGCTGAGCTGGAAGCAAAATTCAACAATCACATAAATGAAGTTGAGCAGAAACAGTTTGTATAGCACACAAGCTTTTCTACCAGGCTTAAATTAATTTAAGAAAATCAGAGGATACATCCAAAAGGGACATAAATGAAGATTAACCAACAATTAGAGGTTATCAATAACCAGGTGATTAAGGTTAATGAGGACATGAACAAAGGCAAGAGTGAACCTTAGGAAGCATTAAGAAAATCAAATCTCAATGTGATGCTGGATATCAACAAAGATATGGACATAATGCAGAAAAATGCAACAGAAAATAAAAACCAAACAAAGCTATTAAAAGCCTCTCTAGAATTCCTCACTACCAGAGTATAGAACCTTGGACCTGGAAGACAGGACAAGACAGAAGAAATTGATCAGGATTCTAAAAACTTTGATAAATTAAAAAAATCATGTGAACAAAATATGAGGGAGCTATAGGATGATACCCTGTTATGTCCAAACATATGGATAATTGAGATATCAGAAGGGGGGCAAATCCAGGCAATAGGCATAGATAACATATTCAACAATTTTGTAAAAGAGAGGCCCATCTAGATACAAAAAGCTCAAAGAACATCAAACAGACAGGATCAAAAAAAAAAAAACAACTTTCTAACTCACTTCATAATTAAAATCCTAACTATTGAAAGCAAAGAGAGAGTTCTAAAAGCAGCAAGAGAGAAACAACTAATCACATACAAGGGCAAGTCCATCAGAGTTACCTCAGATTGATACCATGAAAGGCAGAAGGGCATGGAATGGAATTCTTTAAAGTCTAAAAAACTATGGCTTCCAACCCAAACTACTGTACCCAGCAAAGTATCCCTCATAATATATAGAGATAGAAAAACATCCCATGATAAAAGCAAGCTCTATGATTATATGAATACAAAGCCAAACCTACAACACATACTCCAGGAAATATTCCACACACAAGAATCAAGCAACCAATCTCAAAAGACCACTAGAGGATGAGCCTGATATCCAAAATTAGAGCAGTCATTACCATGTAAATACATCAATCTCCATGCACCTTCCACCATGGCAGGTATTAAATCACACCTCATGGTTGTGCTGCTTCCACAACAAGCCTGACAACCTGCGCCAGGGTGGAGACAGACATCTACGATACTCAAAACATTCCAAAGCAAAAATCTAGAGGCTGCTAAGAGCTCAGCATGAGAGCAGACTTAAAACTCACCCATTGGAAGAGGGTGTGGTAAGATTGTAAGAGCCATGATGGGGGCAATATCCTGAGGCATCCCCACCCCTCACAGTCTGCTGCTTGCACAACTCACAGCCCTTCATTCCATGGAGCATTCCAGCAATCCCCCTGAGGTGGGCCCTCAGTGGAATGGGGGTAGGGAGGAGGTAAATGGTGCTACCAACACATGAAATGTACAAACAAAGTTTCTACTTATTAAAAAATAAGTAAATTTTTTAAAAAGGCAAATCCTTTCTTTGGAACAATTGGATGACTGCTCTACTTTTTGGAGAGTTACTTATATCACTGCTTTATGGATTAATTTCCTGGGGGAAATCTGAAATTAATCAAACAGAAACTTATTGTTTAACTTTGAATGCAAAGCAAAAGTGACAGGGGTGAGGATGGTCTTCTTTTGATGTATCCCGAAATGTAACATTTACACACCCAGACAGAAAAAAACATTACCAGGCTTTGTGAGGCAGCTCCCGGAACATCGGATCTGTAATAGGTTCTCGTAATTTTGAAAGATTACAATGCTTTGTGTGTTCATATGAGGGAGGATGAGAGGATTAAAGGGATGTGCTAGTTTTGCAATGGACTTCTCTGCCTGAACCTTTTAAGGAAGCCAATAAGGTTGCCATCTGTTCAGTTTGTTTTCAGACAAATTCTTCCCTTGAAACTTTTGGAATCTGTGCGTCATTTTGCCCGTGGAAGCATCTGTTGCAAACCCCATTGAAACTGAATGTTTACTTTCCCCCTATATCAGGACTTTGATCCTTTGTCATAAATGAGTTTATGTAAGTGTAAAATGACTTTTCTGAAGGCATTGTGCTTAATTGAAGTATCGGGAGAGGATGTCTTTTACTGTTATTTCAGTGAAAAATCAAGGCGATTTTAGTAAATGTTTTCCTAGTATGTGGAAAGGGGGATATTCAACAGCTCAGTGGAAAAATCTAGAATAGGCAGTTAGCAAAGGCCCTGGAAGCCCACTGTTACTATCAGCATGAATGTTTTCCCAGCACTTGGTCCTCTCACTCTTGACTTGAAAATCAGCACCAAGGAGCTGCTGATTTCATTTTGCAAAACTTTGTTAACATCATCAGATGCTTTACAAGCCTTTCACTGGCACGGAGTTTTAATTAAGCATTGTCATTTTGCCTTTCCTGTGACTTTGATTATTTCAATTTCAACTGGCTTTAGGGAGAAAAGTATGGAAGTATATTACTCACCAATTCACATCTGTTGCAGTTTAAAAGACTCAGTTGCCAAGAATTTTATGAAACATCACTTAGTAATGACTCAGGAAATGGATTAGTCAATGTGTTTTATGCTCAAAGTGAAGGGCACCCTCTATTGTCCAATTTGCTGTGATATTTCCTTGGTGTTTCCTCAAGATATAGACTCAAGCTAAGAATTCGTGATGTCTTAAATGTACACTGTATGAAAAATATATCTAAGAGTTCTTTGACATTTTATAGTATTAAAGCATAGAAATTATTTGGCCTGAAACAATAGTCCTTAATATTGTAAATAAAAAAGAGAAAGAAACAAAAATCATTTTCATCTTCAACCAATTCGCTAGGATTTCCAAAGTCTCTTGCTTTTTCTGCATGTCACCTTTCATGTGGGGAAAATGAAGGGAGTAACTGCATACTGTATACTTTCACTGATTTTTGTTTGGCTGTTATTTAAACCTAAAGCACAAATGAAGTTATTAATGATTTTTTTCTGTTTTATGATACAACTTTATTAACCTCACCCGATGGAAGAGCCATGGACCTGATGACTGTATCGTGTACATTTAGGTGTTTGGGAATTGATACTTCACACATTTACTTCTTTTAACATTCTTCTTATACGAGTCCCATTATTTTATTACCTGCCCTAAATGTTTCTCACTCCTCTGAAATTTGTTCTGTGTCTTTATTGTTATTTATTCTTGTTTTGATTTGTTTTATTACAGACATCCGTTTTAACATAGAACAACCCTCAGATATCCATTATCATTTATAAAATCTTTGTATTATTTTAGATTGTTACTATGCTGTCCTATTTGTGTGGTTAGGGTTAGGGTTAGGGTTAGGGTTACCCAGCATCTCAAAGTCCAGCTCATTTTTACAAGAAATCTGCTTCAGGTTTGGTTCTTTTAGCAATATTATAGACAGTTTTCTAGTTTTTCATTATGGGGTTGAGGATATAGTGTTTAGTTTGTGTATTGTAACTAGGAATTATTTTTCAATATTTTCATTGGATAATGTTTCCAGAACTCAGATTTTTTGTGGACACTTCTAGTATGTACATGTGTACATATACACATAGTCCACATTCACAACTATATAACATGCATACATCTGCATATATTGTATACTTACATACTAAACATAAAAAGACTTCATGAATTCATATTCATAAAAAATTTGAAGTGCCATTTTTATAGGTGTGTTGGGAGAGATTTAACTATATCACCACCTCTCCCACTTTAAAAAAGTATTTATTTGAAAGATAGAGAGAGGGAACAAGAGAGAGAATGGGTACATCAGGGACTCCTGACACATTGCAAACAAACTCTAGACACATGCACTACTTTGTGCATCTGGCCTTTTGTGGGTACTGAGAAACAGATCCCTAAGCCAACAGGCTTTGTAAGCAAGCACCTTTAATCACTAAGCCATCCCTCCAGCCTACCTCTTCCACTTTCTCATACCCCCTTTGCTATATGTGAGACAATTTTTAATGATTTCTCTTATTTTTTAAATAAGTTAACTTTAATATATTTGTTACTTTAATCTCTTCAATTTTAAAAGATGATGTGTTTTAAGATTATTTATTTATTTATTTATTTGTGTGTGGGTGTGTGTGTTTGGGTGTGTGATGGTCTCTTGCCCCTGCAAATGAATGCCCATCTGTCTTTATGTGGGTGAGTAGGGCTATTGTATCCTGCTGGCAAGCTTTGCAAGTAAGCAACTTTAACCACTGAACTAGCTCCCCAGCTCTGGTAGGTACTAATGCTACTTTTCTAATTAGGTCACTGTCTGCCTTGGGTAGGATTATTAATATAAAATGCTTAATGCATAGGGAGGGCTCAATGAATACTAGTTCATGGACACCGTTTTCATTTTAATGAACAAGGTTATTATTCTTGTGAAGTTGAGAGGCACACCAGCACTGTTTCTTTCTTTCCTTTAATGATTGTCCTTTCCTTTGTATCTGGGAAGTCTCCACAGAATCCTCAAAATATTTCTATGCACAGTTTGGAAAAATGCATTAATTAGATTATTTTAAAACTCTCTCCCTCTTTTTTAGTGTAGTTTTTCATATTGTATTACTACTCAAAGAAAATTTCATTAAAATTTTCTAAAATATAGGAACAATGATATGATATTATTGAAATAGATCTAAGTTTTCTTTCCTTGAAGTGTCTTGAGATACTTTTAACAGTCTCACCATCAAAGCCTTGGCTCTCATTAAAACAATTTCAGCATTTCTCAAAGTTGTAATGTAGACACAAATTTGTATGATAAATAGCAATATATATTTCAACCAAATGCATGAGAGAACAATTCAAAGGGGGAAGGATTTATTTTAGGTCACAGTTCAAGAAGATTCAGTTCATGGTCTCTTTGCCCTATGCACTTAGAACATCACAGCGGAGGAAGCATGTGGTGGAGGACTTTCTTCTTTGTAGACAAGAAACAGAGAGAAAAGGGAAGAATACAGGAAGATGCCTCCTCAAAAACATACATTTAATGAGGATGCACACCTCTTACTTCTTACCTTTTGCCTCATCCCTATGAATGCCATGAATCAATCAAGGAATTAATTCATTGATTAGATCATATCAGGTATGTAGATGTGGTGGGGGGAGAAAGAGAGAGGAAGAGAGATATTTTTAAAATTTTCTCTGAGGCAATTAGTTTTTGGAAACTGCTCTGTGAGAATCAGTGAGAAGCTCAACAAATGAAACCACTTCTGCAAAGCTTCTGCCTGAATACACTCACTTCTGTTTGTCTGTTTGCCTGTTCTTCCCTTCCTCTTTCTCCTCTTTCCTTCCCTCCCTCCATCTCTCCCTCTATTTATTCCTGTCTTTCAATACTAAGGAATGAATTCAGGGTTTCCTACATAATAGGCAAGCACTCTACAGCTGAGCTATACTCCCAGCTTCTGGAACATTACATGTACTTTTATTAAAGTTGGTTAAATGATTACAAATGTACATTTTCATATAACAAGTAGGTTTTCAGTTGGCCATGTTTCAAAGAGGCTAGTGCAGTTTATTTGAAATTTTAAATTGTATAATGTTCCTTTCGTTGAGCAGGAGGGTTAAGAATTCACACAGAATGATGAGAGAAGGACCCAGCTTTACAGGTCAAATCTGTTTACTTTCCTAAGGTGTTGACTGACACAGACTGATTTTGAATCAAATCAGATCCAAGAAAATAGTGTTTTTACTTTCTTCAAATATGTCTTATTCCCTAAGGAAGATAATTGAATTTACTTACACACACAGATATAGATATGTAGATAGATCTAACATATATCATAGCTGCACTTGACTTATCCACAGATTTAATCCTGAATCTATTTCTTATGTAATTACTCCTATTTTCTGTTTATAAAGCACTAAACCATTTTAACAGTGATTTTAGGCATTTGATAGAAAAAGATTACCAAACAGTTTATTATTAATATAAATATGTACTATTAATTTGATAATTTAATGACCCATGGAAATGCATATAAATGTCTATGAGAACTCAGGATTATGCAAATACATCTTTTTTTCTTTATGTATCTTCACTTAGAATTAATTTTGGTGTGTTTAGGTGAAGCTGAAAATATCATTGGAGAACAATAGTATATAATGCACCACAAAATATGTAAAATAGCTATTGATTTATTTATTTGTTCTATAGAAACACCCAGACATGTTTAATAAGCTCAAATATGTTTACTTAGAGGTAGTTTATAGGTGTTTTCCAGCTTATTTTCACCTGTGGTAACTGATGCTACATTGAAAATACAGCATATTTCCCTTCCGAAGTTGATTCTTTAGATTCATTTCCAAATATGTTTTCAATATGATAGTCATATAGACATAGTTTTCTTTTTTTGTGAGTCTATTTTATTGAGAATATTGGCACTTCAATAAGATTTACTAACTCATATCATGAGCGGTGGAAATAAATTGGAAAGACTATATATTTTCTCAAACCAAATTTATTACTTTTGTTGATTTCTTCTCAGCTTTCTTCTCAGAAACAGATAAAATTCATAGTTTTCTTAAAAAGGCTACAAATAGGAATGGGTTGCAATTGCTTGCATGCAATGGTTCCCCTACTCCTGCTTTTATTTTTAAACTGAAAAGGTGGTTTTAAAAAAGAGGGATCCTTCTTACCCTTCAGCAGTTCTCAGTACTGTTGATGTTTCCCAAAGCACGTGTTACAGAGTGGCTGCCTCCTAAGCAGCCACAAGACCCACATGAATTGCTCCATGCAGGTAGAGTCATCTCTCCAGCCCAATTTTCAGAACTTTTAAATGAAATATCACTTGGGGCCTTCAAGGTGCAGTCACCAGAAAATTTTCACATGAGTAAAGCTGTTAGATCAGGTGTTTTTAAATATATGAAATGAGCATATTTCTTAGACAGTTATTAATTTTTCTGGAATTCAGCATTTTCACTTTTTATTGGATAAAATCAGGTCAGTAATTTGCTTTACATAAAAGACTAGAACATTCTATGACTGCTATTGCTGTCATTCTCAGTACATTGACTTACTATCTTTATTTTTTGATTTTTGTCAATTATGCCTTTTTTTTGCCAAAAAGTTCCCCCTTATCATCTGTTTCTCTTACTGGTACATCTAATTATTTCAATGGTAACCCAATATTGTCTTTGTCTTCTATACACCACATTTAAACTTTCTCTACAGATTTCCTCTGTTGTGTTCGTCCTTTTTCTTTAGTCTTTCCTTCCAAAGTGCAAATGTGATTTATATCCCCAAAGACCCTGGCTCTGTTCTCTGTTCACATTTTATTATTTACTCCTTAAGTATAGGTTTTCCTACAATATTGTATGTTTACCCATCCTGATGGATGTGTGCCATCATAAGCACTTTTCAGAAAGAAGCCATTTTTGGCCTTGCTGCTGGGTATCTCTAGAGAGGACTGCCCCCAACTCTAAGCACGGCTCAGGAGTCATCTCAACTGAAGACAATCACGTTGTAAAAGACCATGTCTCTTTCCCCTTGCAGAATTTTCCAGGGGCTGTCTAGCATAGAACACCAGGTAAGCCTCTGTTCCAACTTAGGAAAACTCTCAAGGATCAATCCATCCACAGCCATCGAGACTGGGCTTATTCTCTATATTGGCTACTGTGATCCATGCACAGTAGCCTGATAATCATACTGCCCATGGCTCTCCATTTCGGAGCCTGCTTCTTAGGAAGCCCAATGTGTGGCAGTCATCTTTTTTCCTCATGTGACTCTCCTTCCTGATGGAATCTCAAACACTGCACACCAGCTATGGTGCCCAACTTGTTGTCATGCACTGATTTCTCCTTTGTTAACCTCAGATACTTATTTTCACTTGTGTGGTGCATCTGTATAAGTATCAGCTCAAATTGCCAAAGTCCTTAGTCTTCACCTTCTCACCACCCTTCACAGTCATTGCATCTTTGACTCACATTTCTGTTAGTGGTAATATAATCACCCACTTAATTTTTCCCAAAGTGTTGGAAGCCTTCATTGTTTAATCTCTTACCTGCATCACATTCTTCCCAAATCACATAAGTTTTATTAATGTAAAAGCACTTAAATTCATCTCCACTGTTATTTACTTGGACATATTAATTTTGTTCATTCATTCACAAGTGTACAATTAAATATTTGTTTGATCTCATATCAGTATAAGGAATTCATTGACTCTAACCGGAGAATTGTGCTATCGTTATATTTTGTCTCTTCGCTCTCCCCTTTCTCTGATTTGTCATTCATCCTACTTGAAATACAATTTTGGTCTTGGAATATTAATGCTGGAAAACCTTAAATGGTTCTTTAATATAGAGAATAACCCAAGTTCTTCAGCTTGCCTTTGTAGAGTCCTATCTTCTGTACAAGTTCTGGAGGTAGCTAGGGCCCGAAAGGGAGGGGTGGTGGAAGCCTACCTATGGTACAAAGGACACTGACCTTTGGCTCCTGGACCCAGTAAGTAGTTACTTCTCACAATGAGCTGTTGATCAGTGACCCACATTGTCCCTAAAAAAAAAAAAACAGTTTTTTGTCACAGCCCTTGAATACCCACCTCAGGCAAAAGATAAGACCCTATTGCTGAAGATTCCACAGACAGATATCACACAACATTGAGAGACACTGGATTCTGCTGAATCCAGAAATGAAATCAGTTCCCAGAAGGGCAGCCTGGTTAATGCTGGAAGGTGTTGCATGAGCTGCCAGGGGAACCAGACCAATAATATTCTGAGAGATCAGGAGGCATCTTTAAGTTACACCGACCGATGGCCTGAGAGTATAGAACACACTGTTATATGGCACAGACAAGCAAGTCAAGAAGTGCCCATCTGTGCAATAGTGGTGCCCAACCTAGGTGGGTAATCAACAGCTGGCAAATTGGTTATCAGATCCACTCAGAGGCAGGGAACCCCTAACTGGTAAGGGGACCCAAGGCAACTTTGAATGGAGACCAAGAACCCCATGTCTGTGGGGAAGTCCTCACTATCCATTCATAGGTCCTCAGAAAGGCTACACCCTCCAAACGCTCACCAACCTAGCAATATTTGTCTCAATTGACCAATAATAATCTCACTCTCCACTGGAGACTCTATTTTTCAGAAAGCAATGAGAACGGGGACAACCAAACTCCACCAAAGGGACCTGATTTTATGGGGGACACCCATACAGGAGATGATCCACCTCAAACTCACTATTTAGAGCCCTAATGCAACCTCTAAGGAAGCTGGGTGAAGAGCAAGAGCTATTCCCAAAGCAATGCAGAGATCCTAGGGAAGGATAATGGAGAGAGGCACCAAGGGTGCCCAAAATTGTCCAAAACACAAATTTAGAGACTCTTAAGAACCTAATAACTGCAAAATTTAAACTCATCCACTATGACTCAGAGAAATTTATGGAAGAGGGGGTGGAAAGAATGTAAGAGTCATGGGGGGGAGAATAACTAATTCATAAAAGGGAATGTCATCATGGATTCAATGGCTTTATCTAATAACCTATGATACTGAGCATATTGTTGTGTTAATATATATATATTTTAAAGCCAATAAAAACATTTTTAAAAAAGCGTGTCCTACTTTTTTTCTGTGTCTGGCTCATTTTACTTAACATGATAGTTTCCAGTTACTTTCATTTTTCTACAATTGACATGATTTCATTTTTCTAAATGGCTGGGTAATCCTAGTGTACACACAAGTGCACATTAATGTATGTGTAGTGTGTATATGTGTGTGTGTGCACACACATGTGTAGGTCATCATTCCTTCATTAATAGGCATGGAGATTGGATTCCATAGCTTGGCTATGTGTAGTGCTGTGATTAAACATGAGTATGTAGACATCTCTCTTGTATGCTGACTTTGACTTCTGCAGGTATACATCCAGGATTTGGAGAGTTATATCACATGGTACTTCTAGCTTGAGTGTTTTGGGAGGAGAACTACTATTCTATTTTCCATAATGTTTATGCTAATTTATATTGCCACTAACCACCAATGGTGTATAGAAGTGATTCTTCTCCCCCAGGCCCTGCATCTAGTCTTTGCCAGTGGTTAGCAAGAGAGCTCTGTGGGATCAGAACTCCCATGCTGATAGCTCTCAAGTCCCAAGTCCTCATCCATGTTAGCGAAGAATCAAAAAGGAGGATGCAGAGAAGGTGTATTATGAGGCTTATATTTGAGAGAGTTAAGAGGGAAGCAAGGCAATCAAGTGCCCAAGCCAGTCAGGCTGAGAAGGGGGAGAAGAAACTGGGAAAATCTCCCTCCTGTAGTTTCTCTTGGAGTGGAGGCCTCTGGATACAGAGGCACACACACCCATGGCTTAGGTCCATGTACATGAATCAGAAATCAATTAGAATGAGCCTTGTCACTAGGCTCAGATTTCTAGAAGGAACCTTATTGGTTGGTGGGCCCAGGAAGGACCAGCCTACAGGTGCTAAGCCTTGAAAAAGTCCAGAAACAGAGAAACAGGGAGCTGATGCTTCTTACAGCCATCATGAATGGGACTGGATCAGACACAAATTCTAGTTTAACCAGGCAAGGCAGCATCTATGTTTCTGTGGGGGAAAAAAGCTGTATTTCTTCTCCTCACCAGTATCAACAGGGAATTCTGTAAAACCAAGAGCAATGTTTTCATCCTCTTTAGCAGCCCCATAAATACTCAAGAGCCTACTATGTACATAACAAATGTCCCGCAAAAAAAAAAAAAAAAAACTGAAGGAAACAATCACAAGAAGATTACTTCTTGAAAGACCATTCAAGGGGAAGACAAATATATCCTCAGCATTTTCAGCATTTTCAGAGCTGGAATTTCTTCCAGTTAATCCATTTTTAAAACTAGGATTTGAAAGAAAGCCTTGAACTGGTGAGTCTCTATCAAGCTTCTTTCTCTACCATGTTTGGTGTTACACAAGGCAATGGGTCTTTGATACCTTGGAGTGTTTTCCATTTGGTTTCTTGAGGTATGTGTGAGGATTTGTGGTGAGTGAATTACCGAGGTGGTCTCAGTGACTAACTTCCAGCTCTTAATCAGGTTAGACATACTAACAAAAATCCCATCATTTAAATAAACCATTTCATTTCATTCTATGAACTGGTTATGATGTTATGCACACATGTAGAGTGATTTTTTTTGCAAGGAACGAAATACAGAAATACCTAGAAAAATATTGTGTGTGAAGAAATGGTTACCCTGGCCAAGGAAAGCTTTTATAAATCTTCAGAACAGAACATTTATTCAAGAGCAATATTAACAATAGCTCCTATTTAATGAAAGGGTCTATCATTTATGTTGCTTAATTCTCTAAACAGTGCTGGGAATTTGAAATTATTAATACTGTCACATGTAAAGATGACAAAACTAAAGCCAAATAATCTCTTTAAGGTGACATGATTCATATTGATGTATGAGATTCAAATTTTAATCTAATTATTCAACTTGAGGTTTTAGTGAATATATTCTACTGTATTTAACCCATATATAATTATACATTAACTTGCTTGGATAAAATGTAGTCATCATTTTTTTTTATTCACTAAAACCATGGGTTAACTAACTTTAATAAATTTACGTACATGCTATGGAGACCTGGAAAATTCCAAAGACTGTATGGAGTGAACGGATGATAAACATAACCATCTTTGTATAACCCAGTTTATACAGTTTCTTATGGAAAATTAATTGCACACCTTTTTGTTTTTAACTTCTCTACAGCATTGAACTATTTTTCCGCCCCCTTAAATCCATTTGCCAAGCTCTGCTTTGGAGCCTGGAATATTAAACTGTCATCTCACAACCTAAAAAGGACAAGAATCAAATGAAAATGGATCTAATCCCAAATAGCTAAAAGTTTTTTTGGCATTGTCTAATATTGGGAGGGAAATAAGTAAGCTGTAATATATCAGAGCAGAGGGTTCCTCACTGTCATGATCTGACTATTGCTTTCAACCCTGGAATTAAACAGAACCGACAGAGCACATTTCCTCCATCATGGTGAATTGATATTCAGTCTTGCAGCACCATTTTTGGAGTTGATCTTTATATCTAACCTTTTCTCTCTTTTTTAAAGTCCCTTAGCAAAGCTGTGGTCCAGGTTATGCAGCACAGCCATACTGTTGTTGTAAAGACTATTTCCTTTGCATTGGTAGGTACTCTGTGCTTGCTTGCTGACATCTTGAAGTAAAGCTGGTATTAAGGCCCATTCAACTTGGGAGAGTGAGATTTTGAAAGTCAAAATGTGTGGTATCAGAGTCACACTTAAATGTCATCGCCTGAAGCATACTTAGTCACTTATTGCAAAGCCCCCCCCCCCTTTTTTTTGATTCCTTTACAGCTTTAGTTAACTTGTTATTATAAGTTTAAGGGAATCGCTGCTGAATATGACATTTTCCTCTCTTTCCTGCTGTGTTTTCTTAGGGTTTTTTCCCTCCTTAGTTTGCATTTCAGGAAACATTTGCATGAAAACAAGCGCTCTTTATTTGAAACTCTATCTGTTTTGCTTTCTGAAGGATTGACCTCCAATCCTAACTAGTGATGCGCAGCTTTCATAAGGCTGAATTGTGCCAGCCTTTATCTCAGGCTCCATTCCTTTTATCCAATAAATCCCCATCCTTCCATCTCAGTGCAAGTCCTTTCTTTCCCTGACATAGGCCTTAGTTCCCTTTCCCCTTCCTCTGACCTTTGGCCAATAAACTCATAATCCTGCTGCAACTCTAAGCTTGCAAGGGAGGTGGCAATCCCCTTGCAGGCTCCTCCTAGGCGTTTGCATCTCCAGAGCTGCCATCCTGTAAAACAGCAAGCTTTCCACTGTGATGGTTATTACTGTGTTTCCATTGCAGTGTTGTACCTGCATACTGCTACTCATCCTTGGGGAAACAGCCTGTGTTTCTTGGGAAGCTTCCTGCACTGTTGTTATAATTGCTTATTGAATTATCTGTTAAGGCCCTAGAAGGACCACATTATCATATTGTATCTCATTCTATTGCCATTGTCTTTTAAAATAAATGTATTACTAAATGTTAGCATAATGTGTACATTATATTGAATGAATACTTTACATACATCCTCACACTTTCAAAGTGCACAGTGAGCATTGATTGAATGGATGACTTTATCTGCTGTTGTGATTGTGGCACTTTGTCATGTTCCACTGAGGGTGTCTGTTGAAAGCAGAAACAAGGTGGAACCTTTGCAGAGTAATGATTAGCATTTCTGGAGCTGTCTCCCCATGAAATTCATCTGCTTCACAAACAGTGCAAGAAATATGGTATGCAGAGATGGGGTAGGAATCTGAGAAGAGTACACATCATGAAAAAAGTTACAGAATGGGAAAATAAAAAACCCGTAAGACAGTCGGAGTTAACAAATCAGTCCTCGATGATGTTAGACTTCCTGGCCAATGCAGGTCTGCGGAACCTCCAGTTTCCTCTCAACTTCTATTTCTCTCATAATACTTCCCTTGTTGCCTAGAAAGCTGTAGCCATTGAGTCTTTTTAGAGTCCCTTCTTTTATGGAAGTAACTTATTGTGAATTCTAGATGCTTTTGTGCATGTCATCACATCGTATCTGCTCAGACCTGTGTAAATTCCGAAGGAAGGTCTGTCCTTACTGATTCCTGCAATTGTTGTCCAGAATAGAAATGGAGCATGCTGCAGGAACACATCACCACTGCTACTGCTTGCATCATGACCATCATCTCACTCTGGTTTTATGTCGCATAGTTTCACCAGTCATGCAGAGCTGCTATCATTGAAGCAAGCTCATCTCTCCAGATGGCGTCTACCAGGCATCCTTTTCTGCAGCAAATTGGCTCCATGGGCCCAAAATATCTGTCCACTGACAATTTATCATGGGACTTGTGTATGGAAAGGTACAAAGTAATACTTTCCACTGCATTTTAATCAGCAACAAAATAGCTACTATTTCCACATTGACTTTTAAGCTAGAAAATCATGGTTTGAATGAGAAGGTAAACACTTCAACCACAGAATTGATTTATACTCACCCTTCTTTGCAGTTTCTCCCCACTGGAGAGTGTTGAGGTAGCCATGGGTGGTCATCATGAAAAAAAAATTAAATATCTGAACGAACCAGCTTCCTTTTGAAGTGGTGCTTCTGGATTGGACCTCTGTCCTTTTGCTGCTAGAGTCCTATACTTTGTCTACAGCAGAAGTTAGGAAGCTAGACTGGATCTTGAAGCTTAGCTATGTGTCTTCAGATAAGTTAATTTGTTCAGATATTACTCCCATAATGATAGTTCAGTAAGATGATTTTTTTGTTTTTTTTTCTTAAAAAGCATTTTTATTATTTGTGAGGGAGAGGGGGAAGGGAGAGAGGGAAAGAGAGAACAAGAGAGAGAGGAAAAGAAGAGAGAGAGAGAGAGAGAGAGAGAGAGAGAGAGAGAGAGAGAGAGAAGAAAAATGGGTATATCAGGGCTTCCTGCCACTGCACATGAAATCCAGATACATGCATAGCACTTTGTGCATCTGGCTTTAGGTGAATATTGGGAAACCTGGGTTAGCAGGCTTTGCATATAGGTGCCTTTAATTCTTGAGCCATCTTTATAGTCTTAGATGATTTTCTAATAAAATTATTGAACACATTCACACATTACATGGTGTAACCTGATTATAATGTGTTCCCACCACCCTCCTTTGACCAACCCTCTCGCCATTCCACTGAAACACTCTTCTTTCCCACTTGTCCCTCTTCTATCTTGATGTCATTATGTTTTCTCTCTCCTCCACCATCATGACCACAATGTTGGTGCACCCAAAGGTGATTTTTCAGATTCCTTCCAGCCTCAGATTTCTAGGATTCTGTGACATTTTAGAAAATCCAAATTGAAGATAATTGCTACACAACTTTTCTTTCCATGTTGTGCTTGAGGTTGGTCTTTCTGCAGTGGGACCTATTCTGTATGGCTGAGCTTGCTTTAATGCAAAGTGCAAGTCAACTCACAGTCCTTATTTCTCTTTGAACTTCTTTGGTCTACTGAGTAAGGTTTCTGTAAGTTCAATGTCTCGTTTACAGTGCCTGGAAATGGTGTGTCTGATAACACCAGTGAAAATAAAAAGATCATATGAACTCTACCCTCTTACAGAGTTGAACTCAATGGCAATGTTTATCATATTTAAAATAACTGAAGTTGTTCCTTTCTTCAGTAGTTTTATCCTCTTAAATAGTAGACTATATAGGATTTACAATTTGTTTAGATTTTTAATGATACTGAATGTTATTAATTTATTAGGGTTAGGAGGGAGGAAATCTAAGTATTTGTTCTGGGAAGTTTAACATGATCCTTTAGATAACTGAGTATACCAGAGAAGGCTATGAAATAGAAATGAAATCAATTTGAGAATCTTCTGCTTGAGAACATTGAACTGAGAAAGTGTGATAGTGGCTGGAGGAGTTTAAAGATAAGGGAAATAATAGAGGGACAAGTTTGTGGCTAGTTTTTCACTTTTTTAATTAAAAAATTGGAAGGACATCATTTGAATGAAAAATGGTTGCTTTTATTATTTTGAAAGCATTTTATTACACTTTCAATGATTTTTACATTTATAGATTACAGAAAATTTTGAATTTGCCTCTTGCCATGCAGAAATGAATGTAAAACATATATTTAGCTACATCTGTAAGTTTTAAGACTGAATTAATGTTTACATTTTCATAACATAGATTAAGAAATTCTCAATTAAGTGATTTAAATTCATGTGTACATTATTTTTCATATAACTCTTTATGTTCATTTTACAAAAATCTCATCTAGTAAATTTCAGTTATCATTAGTTCTGTGTATGTGGTTGCTTATGTAATACCAACTTAACACTGTTCACTTTGTCAGTAACAAGATTTGAATATGAATTTTTTTCAAAATTTAGTTCAAAGTTTTTAATACAACCTTTGCCTTGCTTTATAAATACCTGATTCAAAAATAGTCCAATTATATAAATTGTTCATTAATTTTACTTCAATGCAAGAGTGCCTTTTCTTTGATTCACTTTGTGTTTGTGTCAATAAAACTGAATATGTAAAAGAAGCAAATGAACTATCTTGGCACTGCTCAGGGCCCGTGGTCTTGACTTGAATTTTAATTCCTTCATTTTATGCTGAGTGAGAATCACTTTGTGTTTTGTTTCTGGCCTTGTAGGCACATTGACACACAGAAATCCAGAAATGCCCCTAGGAGACTACTATGAGAAGGTCTGTCCTTACTCATTACTGAGGTGTTGTCCAGCAGAGAAGTTGAGCTAGCATGCTGCAGGAACACATCAGTACCATGATCACTGCTGTCATTGCTTTCATCATAGTCCTTTGGGAGAAATGAGAATTAATGGTATTGCAGGAAGCAAGCAAGAAAAATATATGCAGGAAAGACAGGTAAGGTGAAGCAGAAAAAAATACAGAGCAGACTTTGAGACAAATTGAAACTCTCAGAGGGTATCTTCTGTAGCAGGAGTTGTAGGGACGAAGCCTTTAAGCTATTTTCTGTCAGGTCAAAGAGTTGATCACAGTTGGGAAGAGGCAATTTCATTTTCAACCACAAATTGCTCTTCGTTCCTGCAAAACAACATGGAAAGTGAAACTGGACACAAGCCAGGCACTTTGGTGGTTTTGCTTTGGGTGTGAATTTGTTCACATAGCTCTAAGTTCGGAACATAATGTTATGTACTGGAAATGCTATGGTGTATTGTTGAGGGATAGAATGTCCCACAGAGGACCATTCAATCCACAGAAGGAATTTCATTGCTAGAATGCAAGCAAATATTTTCTGTGTATGTTTGTGCCTGTGTGTGCACACCTACCCAGATTATATACATGTAAACATTATGGATGTTGGATCTATTTAGAGAAATGAAAATATACCAGTTTTCAAAGTTACAAAAATTGATGGGGGGGTACCCAAGCAGGAGACAAACCACCTCAAACTCACCTTTTAGAGCCCTAACACAACCTCTAAGGAAGTGGGGTGATGAGCAAAAGAGCTATTCCTACAGCAAGGCAGATAACCTAGCGAAGGATAATGGAGATAGACACCAAGGGTGCCCACGATAGTCCAAAAACACCAATTCAGAGACTCTTACAAATCTAATTAACTATGCAAACTTTAAACTCACCCACCATGACTCAGGGAAATTTTCGGAAGAGGTGGTGGATAGAATATAAGAGCCATGGGGGGGATATATAATACATAAAGGGGCATGTCATCCTGGTTTCAATGGTTTTCTCTAATAATTTATCATACTGAGCATATATATATATATAATTTTATTCAAATAAAAACGTTGAAAAAACAAAGTTAAATTCCTTCACTTCCTTAGAGGAACATTTTCTCTGAATACCTAATTTAAATCTAGAGGAGGAGAGAACTGTAAGGATTGCTTGTGGTGAATTCTTCCTTGTACTATGATGATCCATATCCTCACTCGTTACAGAACCCCTGTATTTGCAATAAGCCTGCCTATCTGAGTGCAAAAGAAGGAGATAAGCTATTTTGTGAAAAACAAAAAAACATAGTTGAGATATAAGACAGCCTGTTTTTAATGCCTGCTGCATTTGTCCATGTTTTATTAAAGTCTCCCAGACACAGATAACAGGTTCTGAGCAGCGTGCTTAACATAGTTAGCTGTGAGATAATCTGCTCTTTTGCATTTTCAGAGCAATAATGGGGAGTGACAACAGCCAAATGCAAAGCAATGGGATGCAATGCCCTGACTTGACGTGAATGGACTCCTTTGTAGCACTCTTGATCTGTTTCATGCCAACAGGCTTGCTCTTCTCAGTGGATTGGATAGTATCCTTGTAATGGATAATGTTCTGTCTTTTACACATTTTTGTAGATTTCAGGATATCTGAAAAAAGCGGGCATTGAAGTGTGCACTTCACAATTAAAAGCCTCACTTCATTATTGGAATAGCATGCATTCCAGTCATCATGGAAGGTTGGAAACTCCTTAGGCTTCTTGGCTGGTTCCTGCTCAGCAAACTTCAGGGATCCTTGGAGCTGTGGCCTATCTTTGATCCTAGGAGAGACAGCTGCTGTTATACTGGACAACTCGATTTTGGACTTCCAGTACTCAGCTAACATCATGGGCAGCGCTCAATCACAATTCTGTTTTCTCATACTCTTACAAAAAAAAAAAAAAGAAAACAAGGAAGCAATTTAAACAAGGAGTGTGAGGGGGATAAAAACGTTAAATGAGGGGGTGAACATGCATGTCTGAAATTGTCAAAAATAAAATTTTAAAAATGGAACTCATTTTAAAATACATGTCTGTGATGATTTATATTGATTGTCAACTTGATAGGATGGAGAACCACCTAGGGAATGAGTTACTGCACATGTCTATGAGGAGTTACGTCCATTAGTTTAGTCTTACGATATGCCTGTGAGTGATTATCTTGGGCAGGTTAATAGAAGTGAGAAGATCCCCATCTAACTGGGTTGGGGATGAGGGACGCCGTTCCATGGGCTGAGTTCCTGTATTGGATGAAAGTTCACAGTTAGCTGAGCACTAGCTTTCATCTCTGATCCCTTCTTTTGGGTTGAATGTGACCAGCTGTCTTGGGTTCCTGCCATGACATATTGTAACCTTGGCCTGTAAGTTGAAATAAACCCTGCCTTCTTTAAGTTACTTCTTGTGGGGCTACTGGTAATAGAAACAAGAAAGTAACTAATACAGTTTCCACATATACTTAATGGTGAAGCCTTGGAAACAGACTAAATCTTGTTCTTATTTTAAAAGTAAACTGACTCCTAGTTACTTTGATTGTTAACCACTTCTCTATCAGTATTTCTTTAGCATAGTATTTTCCTAGTCCATTTCAGAAGCAATCTTTCCTCATAAAAATTGTGTATGACATTGATAAAATATTCTACGTGAATCTTACTATGAATAGCACTATGAATAACAAGAGAACACACACAGCTATGTAAGTTCAATATATTAATTCAAGGTGATTCATACACTTTAACAACTCACAAAATGCCTGAAGATAATTGATATTTTTAATATATTTAGCCTTTTGAGAGTCCTTTCTTTTGAGATGTAAAAAATACAATGTTTTAGAGTCTATTAATTACTACATTTGAACCCAATATGAGGAGAAAATGAATCAGCTGTTTTTATCCACCAATAAGGATGCCTCCATTGAAAAGTGGAGTTCATTCCTCAACCAACTAGAGAGCTTGTCTCTGCTATCCTGGGGGTTTTATGCGTGTTGTCTTTGTAGGAAAATCAAAGGGTTGTCATTTCAGGAGGCATTGGAGCTGAGGCCTCATGTATCTTTCTCTTCTCCAGGACAACTTCTTTTATTGTGATTAAACTCACCAGTACACACTCCAAGAACTGACACCAAGTTTAATTTAGACAGATTTTGTTTATATCTTGGGGTTACCAAATAGATGTGGAAAGTACATTTAAAGACTTTTCATTATCTCCTAATTGGGTCATTCCTTGTGAATACTTTATTAGGAGTTCCTGAGGATGATGGTGTACAGAGAGCATAAGGGGAAAATTTGGGATCTTATGTTTCTCAAACTTAAGTGTACAAGAGAATGATCTGAAAATATTATTAAAACATAGATTATTTGGCTTCAAATCCAAAATTTCCATCAAGAAGGTGAAAGGTAAAGAATCTTCATTTGCAACAATGTTGGGGTGATGCTGGTACTGTAGGTCTGGATCCACTTTGAGAAACACTGACTATACTCTAACTCTAGTGACCTCTTGGGAAACCTAGGTGAGTAATGCAATAAACAAAGGAGAAGAAAAGAGATAGATGCTCTGTGTTGATCGGTAAACCATATACAGAAATGGAGGAAACTGAAAAAATCCAGACAGGTCTAAGCTGCAGGGATATATCTCTACTTAGCACCATAGAAGAAAGCAAAATTGATACTTTTGTGATGGCAAACTGTAAACACCTGCAGTCAGCATGAGCAGTTCTTGCTACCCAGTTATTATTAAAGGTTTCAAGCATCCTATGAGTGAGTATTAAAAGAAGACTCGTGATCTAAATAAAATGAGAAAAGGATTCCCCCATAAGTGCACTTCAGACCTGGGGATCCCTTTCTATTAAAACAACTATGAAGACATAGTGTAATGCAGCAACACTTATTTTAAAGAGGCAAAAAATTATATAAAGACCCTTTTCATGAATATTTCCAGATCTAAATAACCTTACCACTATTTACCAATGCAGTTGAAATGTGAGTTGTTTTACTTGGGAACATGTCTTACTTATGAAGGAAAGGTAAGGAACACTGTATATATGTGGGGTTTTATTAAAAGGAAGCTTTGTTCAGAACATGTAAACAACTGATGTTGGCCTTGACTTGAGCAACTAAGTATGCTGGTCTTTGTGCCCATGTAAGGTGCACATATGAACATTTTGAATGCATTTTCTGGTTCCACAAGCCCAGAAGGAGAATTCTGATTTACAGTCAACAGTTTCAACAAGTGACCCTTGGCAGAAGGGGTCTGCTTTTTCAGCTGGCGCTGTTGCTGAAGTTCAGAGGAATTGCTCATCTGTCTCTATTTCAGGCATCTGGCAAATGGAGAACTGTTTCAGCATTCTCTGTTCCACTAAATGCTTGCAGATGATTTCCAGATTCTGGAGCATCTGCTAGTTATCTCATTGTAGGTTATTTTCCCTGCTGTGTTTGGAAAAGCTTTCCCTCTCCAGCTTTTATTTTGTAAGTCTACTATTGTTGCTGTCGTCATGCTTGGGGAGATCAACAGATGTGTCTGGTGTTACCTCAGGAGACAGGCCAAACCTAAGGACAGTCTTAAAACAGAATGACAGTATTTTTTTAAAAAATGGAAACAAAAATATAAAAAATCAGTTAAAATCCTAGCTGAACCACCATTGTAACACATATTCAGGATATGATTCATGGACTAAAAGTAAACAGTCATCAATAATATTATGAACTATTTTTGAAAGTTCTTATAAGCAATCAAGTACTCATAGAACTTCTGTTTACTTAGATGGCTGCTGTGTAATGCATGTAACATACTATAAATACTATTTATAAATTTGTAAGCAAATATTTTCATTTTTATTTTCACTGATGCTTGCCTGTTACTTTGTTTTGTTCTATATTTTGTAAAAGGTCCTAATAGCCAAATCTCTGGGTTATTCCTGAGGGATTTTTCATTTCCATAAAAGACAGACACATATAACTCATATTTATTCCTGCTTCTTCATTTGTCTTTCAGAGCATGGGAATAGTGTGTTCTGCATATATTAAGGCTTTTCTTACTTCCCATTAATCAGATATATGGGGCACTTACACATGAATTTGAATATTAATGAATTTATTTAAAAGCAGGCTTACTTGTTCCATCAAATTGTGATCTTGAATTGATTAATGCCCAATGAAAATTTCCTTGATGCAAACTGCTAATAAGACAACACGAGTGGGTGTTCTAATTGCAATCATTTCTTTAACAAGAGGGAATCACAGTGGGCCTGGGATTAGCTAATTGTCTTGTTTTATTAATTTTTGAGCTCCTACAATACAGAAAAGATGAAAGAATAACACAAGACACCCATCACCGCATAGAGTATTAAAAGCACACCATGCTTGCCTCACCATTTCTAAAGAAACAATGCACTGTGTCATTTAGCCAAAGTCCTTTTTGACGACTCCCACAGTCAGCTTCTTCCTTCCTTTTCCACAGACACCCTCCATCATGAGGTTGATGCTCTTGGCTTTCAGTCAGGTTCTTATGCTTTATTTATACCTATATAGTACATACTTATTCAAGGCAATGGTCTTGACCAATATCAGAAAACAACAGCAGCAGCAACAAAAATACCCTCTATCTACAAAATGTCTTTCATCTGCTATTTTATGGAGGCTTAGGCATAGGTTTTCTATTACTAAAGACATGGAAAACCTAAGTCTTAAGAAGTCATAGTTTTTTTTTGTCTTTATAATCTTTCATAGAACATCTGTCTGCTGATCAGAAGAACATCTATCTAGCCTATCGGATGCAAAGATTAATTTGTGGGGTTGAACTGTTGCTTGGACGTAGACCAGAGGGAAAAGGATTGAAGGCCAGGCACATTCAAGAGTGTTGTCAGGGAAACAAAACCATCATGTTCTTTGTGGAAGTTACACAAAATGGATTTCAGCAGCAATTTGAGAAAACACGGATGCCATCTTCAGCAGGGGGGTGGCTTAGCATATTGACATTGCTTTCCACTTAGCAATATCAATTTCTTCCCTTTGTTTCAGAAGATGTTACCTATGATGGAGATCTCAGCCTTTATAGAAGACTGAATTTAAGAAGTCTAAAGTTTCCTCACTTGTTCTTTAGGGGGATAAATAGACTGTCTTATTTTGCAACTTCCAGATGTCTGGTTTACACAGCACCTAACAGATTAAATAAAAAAACCCAACAAAACCTTTCTTTCTGCTTTGTTTTTGCTTGTTTGTATCCTGCTTGGTACTGATCTCCCATGAATGAAAAATGCTTTAAAGGGATTAGCATTTTTGCTGTTATCTGGATATTTGTCTGATTATAACTACTTAGTCAATGGCTTTCCTACCTTCCAGGATCTCCTTAGATAGTGGTCTTACCTTGGGCTTAGCATTAAGTATTAGTTACATGAGTGACTTTAAAAATGATACAGGCTAGAGCTAGACCCTACTTTAAAAAAAGGATATTTATAGGAATAGAGTAAAAAAATGGAAACACCATATGAGAACCAACAGCCAATCCAGCAACAATGGTACTTGCAGAATTAACCAGTTTGCTACTTTTCGAAGCCAAAACAGAAAAAAAAAACACCAACACTTATATTTGATCTCTTCTATGACTAAAGCTTATAGCTAAAAGACCTCTTTTGACTACTCATTTTTGTTAGCTATAAAGAATGCTACCTCAAAATATTTGTTTATATAAAATTATTTTAAGTGAGCAAAAATGGAATGAATTTGTCATGTCCAACATGAAAATCAAGCCAATGGACACAGCAACAACACCTGGCACAGGTGTCACATTAGTGGAGAGAACACTTACCTATTTTAAGCATTCTTCAAGAATGACATTACTGTCATCCCTGCAGTGATCCTACCACAAAGCAGAGCTCTTGAATGTGCTCCTCCCTTTGATTTGTAATTAATTATTTTGCCAATATTTTGACCAACATAGTCCCAATTTCTACTTCGAGTCCACCAATCTGTAGTAACCATCTAACTCTATTTTTATTAGATTGTTTTCCACATATGAGTGAGACAAGTAGTTTTTTTTTTTTTTTTGCTTCACTACTTTATTTCCCTTAACATAAGGTCCTCTATGTTCATTCATGCTATCTCTAATAAGATTCTTTTTTATGGTTGTATAGAATTACATGGTGTTATAATAGTAAACTCTTCACATCTATCCATTTTTTTCATACCTCATCTTAGCTATCATGCATAGTACTATTATCAATCAAGAGTTCAGTTATCACTTTGACACACTGCTTTCACTTCCTTCAAATATATACCCAGTGGCCAGATTGCTAAATTGTGTGGGAGCTATATTGTTATACTCTTTTGAGGTAGCTACATATTGTTGTCTATAATAGCTGGGTTCATTAACATTCTGACCAACAATGCACACCAAATTTCTGTTTTATTATTTTATTGACAATAGCCATTCTAAGAGAAACAAGGTGTTATCTCATTGTAGATTTGATTTACACTTCCTAGTTGATTACTGCTATTCTCTACCAAGTTATGTCTTTTTTAAAGGAATGTTGGAAATTAGCCCCTTATCAGATACATAGCTTGGTAATAAATTCACTCATTCTGCCAGCTCTCACTTTTTTTATACTTTTGCTATAAAGAAGCTTTTTAAATTTGATTTGATACTAATAGTTCTAGATTTGCTTATTTCTTGTGCTTTTGAGTTGATATGGCTAAAGTAATTGTATAGGCCAAATCCCATTTAATATAGATTATTTTCATTCTTTCACACGTGGATATCCAGTTTCCCCAACACCACTTCCTGGAGGGACTGTAAATGCACAAATTTATTTCTGGGCATGTTATTAGGCTCTTTGCTTCTGTTAGACCAGGTTTATGCTGTTTACTAAACAGCTGGTACTAAAGCTTCACAAGAATATCACTTTAAATATTACCTATTGTTGTACTTAGCCACACGTTGCTGGGATGAATCTCCAAACCAGGTACAATTTTGGGGAGGAAAGTATTTATAAACAAGTAAATCCAGGGGAAGTTAAGGAAAAAGGCTGGCTCCCTTTCACAGATCCAAGGAGGGACAGAGATAGCCCCTCCAGAAGCAAGCAAGCACATTGTCACACTGTAACTCACAGATTTGCCAGACTGGGGTTCCCAGATGCTGTTTTGCATATGTATTCCTATGATTTTGCATCCAGTTTAGAAATACCTCAGGGAAAGACCCCAGGAGGTCAGGCCAAAGTGACACCTCCTCCAGCCAGAAGGCTAGAGACAATTCATAATTATAATAAACACAATTATAATAAATTCTATTGGGGGACATCTATTCAAAACTACCACACCCTCTTTCATAGGGCTGAGCAGAGAGAAAAGCCCATCACCTATACCACACACACACAAAACAGCAAACAGGCAGGAGGGCCAAAGAGAATTTCTTTCACTTTTATAGACTTAGGGTGGGGTTTTACAACCCTTTCCCAGACTTAATGGCTTCCTGAGTCTCTGGAATTTCCTTTTTGTACTGCCCATACAGGAAAGGATGTTTACCTCTCGTTTCTTTGAGCTTCTTTACATCCTGCCCCCTACTGAGAGGCTGCCTTCCTGTAAACATCCTCAGAGACCCACCCAAGATAATTAAAAAGATCAAGTTGACAACAAAACCTAACCATCACACCTATGTTCACTCATGTAATGCTTTTTTGTGTTCTTACAACTCAAATAGCAAAACAAAACAAAAAATACTATGTTGACAAGAAGAACACAGGTTATGCTGGAAGAATGTTTCATGGTAGGCTTATGTTTAATGCCAAATCTAGATCTCTGATTTATTGACATATTCCAAATATGTATTTAAATTTACCAGATAGACTTAAAAGAACTTTGATTTTAATGGAAGATAAAAACATTTTAAAACAAGTGGTGAAGGTGACCTACTTTCTAAATCCCCTGATGAAGAAATGTACAACTTTGCTTATATAATTATTTTTGCCCAGTTTAGCTGAATGCACTTGCTAAGCATGTCTTAAAACATTACATGGAGGTGTGATATTACTAAAAATGTTTTTGCATGACTATTACATTTGGTGTCAGGAGTTTTTGAATAATTTATTATTGAGAATATCAATATATTCCTATTTGGTGCTAAGGTTTTATTGGTATTAAACATTTTGTTTTATAAAGGTTCACATTTGTTCCATTTTGTTTTCTAATCATAGCTGTGTGACACGTTGTACCTTATGTACATAAACTCACAGAAGTTGATCTTTATATAAAACTTTTTGTTTTGTTTTATGTGAGATAGGGTATCACTATATAGTCCAGACTGGTCTAAGACTCACAATCCTCCTGCCTCAACCTCCTGAGTGAAGAGATTACTGGTCTGTGCCACATCTCTTGGCTTAGATAGCATTTGCATAAATTATCTCTTCTGTTTTTATTCCATTTGTTAATTTTTTTATTTTTTGGTTTATTACTTTGGAAATGTGAGTATAACCCCTGAATACCAGACCTTGTTTTCCTCATGGAAAACTCTTTTGGTATCACAATGGCAAGGAAAGTCAGATTGGGCCATGATGACTCTTCTTCAGGGTTAGGCACAGAGTTCTAGGATATCTTTCTTTATATTTTTATTAGAGCATATTGATCATTATGTCTTATTGCATGCATGGAATATGACATAGTAATATTCACTCCATTATGATACTCATCCCTATCTTCCTTCCTTCCTTCCTTCCTTCCTTCCTTCCTTCCTTCCTTCCTTCCTTCCTTTCCTCCCTCCCCCCCCTCTCTCTTTCTTTCACCTAGTTTTCGGATATGAGACAAAATACCATTCTGAGTCTGGTTTCACTCAACTTATTTTCTTGAAAATATGTTTTGGGCTGAAGAGATGGCTCAGCAGTTAAAGTGCATGCCCACAAAGACCAAGGATCAGCATCTATTGTTGGTGGATACTTTAATGATTGCCATTATGACTGGAGTAAGTTGGAATCTCATTGTTGGTTTGATTTGTATTGCTCTGATGATTAAGGATGATGAACACTTTATTAAATGAGAATTGGCCATTTGTGTTTCCTCCTCTGTGAATTCCCTGTTGAGTTCAGTGCCCCCAATTTGTGAGAGGGCTGTTTGATTTTTTATTATTTAATTTTTTGAGTTCTTTGTAAGTTTTGGATACTAGACCTCTGTGTTATGGCTGACAAAGATTATCTCCCAGTCCAATAACTTTTAAGCTTGGTGAGATCCCCTTGGTTAAGTGATTCTTGTACTTCCTGGGTTACTGGAGGTTTGTTCAGGAAGTTTTTCCCTATTCCTGTCTTATAAAGAGTTCCCCCTATTTTTCCTTCTGGGGTTTTCAGAGTTTTAGGTCTTATGATGAGGTTTTTGATCCATTTTGAGTTGATTTTTTGTGCTTGGTGAGAGGAGTGGGTCTCGTTTCATTTTTCACATGTATTTATCCAATTTGTCCAGCACCATTTGTTGAAGTTGTCTTTTTGACATTGAACGTATTTGTGACTTTGTCAAAGAGCAACTAACTATAGTTACTCAAGCTAAGATCAGGGTCTTCAATTCTCTTCCATTTGTCTGTCTGTTTTTAATGCCAACTTCATGCTGTTTTTGTTTCTATGGCTTTATGGTATATTTTGAGATAATTTTTTTTCTATGTCTGTAAATAATGAAGCTGGGATTTTTATTGGCATTGTATTGAATCTGTATGTTGCTCTTAGAAGACTTGCCATTTTACAATATTATTCCTATCTATCTTGGAGCATGGAAGACCTTTCCATCTTTTCATGTCCTTGATTTCTTTCTTGAGCATTTTTTATGTTTTCATTACTCATGTCTTTCAAATCCTTGGTTAGTGTTATTCCAAAGGTATTTGATTTTTTTTGAGGCTATTGAAAATGGGATAGTCTCTCTGATTTCTTTTTCTGTATGGAAGTCATTTGCATACAGGAAAGCTACTTATTTTTGTGTGTTAATTTTGTATCCTGCCACTTTGTTGAAGGAATTTATCACCTTCAGGAGTTTACTGGTAATATTCTTATGGTCCATTATGTATAGGATCCTGCCATCTGCAAAAAGGATAGTTTCACTTTTTCCTTTCCAATTAGCATCCCTTTTATATCTTTCTTCTATCTTATTGCTTGGGCTAGAACTTTAAGCACTATGTTGAAAAGCAGGGTGAGAGTAGACACTCCTGTCTTGTCCTTGACTCTTTCCCTGTTGAATATGATTTGGGCTTTAGGGAATTTATATATGGCCTTTATTATGTTGAGGTTTAAGCCTTCTGTGCCCAGTCTCCATAGAATACCTTTGAGAAAATTCAACATAACTTTATGAGAGTCTTTATTTTTAACAGTATTTAATTCAAACCTCATGTGCAATATTCTTAGTAAACTCCAGGTGATAGTACTTTATAGCATATATATCTATTTGTCTTTGTAGTATCTTAACACTTGGCTTGAAATATAATTTTCTTAAATGAAACAAATAATTAATTGCTTTGTTGAGTTTACTATTTTTAATAATTTTTAAAATGCCTAGCATCAAAGACTATTGAATATGTATAATAGACTAGAAATGATCAAAATATGTAGGTCTAATTGGCCTATGTTTTAATTTTTTTAAATACACATTCCTTTTACCTTATAGTAATAATATTCTCCTCCCCAAAACTTAAAATTCAATAAACAATTCCCTTCCTGATCTTGGCTTGGGTGAAAACATTTTTTTTATACTATACACGAGTAGAAACCTAGAACAAAAGAGAATTATTTAACAGTTATTATTCAATAATTCCAAAAATTACCTATTCTAATTCTGTATTAAATTTCATTTATCTACTTCATGCAGGTGGTGAGGCCTTGAAAAGTAGGCTGAATCGGCTGCTGCTCTCTGATATCTCTTGTAGGTAGGAGTCAAGTGAATGCTGTGAAAGGCAAGGCTATACTTTGTACTCAGAGAGATTTGCTCTTGGAGGAAGTCTAAGAGCTTTACAACATGATCATGTTAACCTTCACAATATCCCTTCAAGGAAGTTACACGACATTTTAATGTAAGAAGATCCAGGTGCTGTGCAAAAAAATGCCAACTTGCCTTACTAAAGGGATTTTTTTATAAAGATTTGTAATCTTTTGTAAGAGTTTTTTTTTTGTATATTTTAGACTTTAGGCTTTTCAGTCTTATGTTTGGTACTTCAAGCTTGAAATAATCCAGATGGTATTTTCAATTCAGTGGACACTTGTTTTTCTTTTAGCAGAGACTTGGCTACTCGTGTGCGCTTCATTTTCTCTCTCTCTCTCTCTCTCTCTCTCTCTCTCTCTCTTTTTGCACAGATGGTTTGCTTATAAGGATGATGTGCCTGGCATGAATTTTTTAACCAATAATTTCATCTACTTTCTACTCTGGGAAGACAGTGCAAGCTATAGTGATGATGGAAATTATCACAAGAGACAATTCTTCAGCACTCCACATAATTTTCTTAGTTCAATTCTTTTATTTATTTCTTTGCTTTCATTTCACTTGTACTAAAATATGTTGTCAATGCAACTGACTATTTGGGTGATTTTTCCCCTGAATACTTGAGCACTTTTGAGTTGCCTTTGAGTGTCAGAGTACTGTCATGAAGATCTTCACTGTACCTGATTTCAGGCAGGTCCTCTGCCACTTGCTTACTCATACCCAGTCACACACACATTATCATCCTTCCACATAGGATTTTACCTTCTTAGCAATGCACATGCAACTGTTCTTCATGTAACAAAATGCCACTCAGCTTCAGAGATTCACTCAAGAACTGACCGTCCTGCAAGTATTGGACTGTATTATTATTGTATCATCATTGTGAACTTGGTTAGCTTCTCACAAAAAACAAAATACAACATTTCTGCTTTAATGTAAATATCTAGCTCAATCTTTGACATAAATTATTAAAATATGCCTATTGCTTTTCAGGGATGAGTAGACTATAGAATATTTGTAAGAGGAATGTCACCTTTACTCTATATTTGGGATAATCTCGTTTTATTCATCTGCCCTTAATTGGCACCATGAAAGATATCTAATGGAAAACTGAAGGGGAGGAGATAATGCACGTGGAGTAAGATCTCCAATCTTAGCCTAGATGTCGTCTGGGACCGCAGCCACAAAACCGGGCTACAGCAGGTGCTTTACTGCCCCCTGGTATGTTGATTATCTTGTGTTTGGCCTGATGCCTCGAATTTGCAACAAGATGCACTGTAGGAAATTGTGTGTGAAACCTTCTCCCATCTCCACTGCCTGCAGTCTTCTTGAGGAAGTGAAGCATTAAATGAGGGAATCTTGGACGTGAGGGCTCATGAGAACCCCCATAGGAAGTTGCTAAACACTCTTGAACCCCACTGTAGACCTAATGAATTAGAATCTCTGGGATTAGTTCTGGATATGAACATGCTCCCGTCAAAAATATCTCTTTTTGGTGAAATAAATATAAACTTGCATAGTTTTAAGAATAGTTCAGAGTTTGTTTCAGTCTCTCAGGAAGACAATAGTAAAAGTTATCATGCTGTTAAGGACCGATTTTGCTAATTCTATCAGGCACTGATTTTAGCACTTTTTACATGATTATGTTTCTTACATACTATTTTACATAATTTCATTACATTTGTAGATTTTTAACAACTATCATGATCAGTTCACAGTTGTCCCATCAACTTCTTCAAATTCCATTGTATTTACCCTTTTAATCACACTCTACCTCAATAAAGTTGAATCTTAACCTATGATGACCAATAATCATGCTTCTATTTCTATAGATTTATTTCAAGAAGTTTATATCATTGGCACTAGAGGGTCTGTAACTTTTGAAACTAGCTTTGTTTGTTTATTTGTTTAGTATAATGCTCTGGAGATCAATCCAATTTTTTTTCCCACCAAAATTTTACCTTAATTATGACAAATAATTTTCCATCATATGTATACACTTTTTATTTATCCATTAAAAACATTTGTATTATTTGTGATTTGTAGTTCTTACAAGCAAAGCAGCTATGAGTATTTATAAACAGGTTTTGGTGTGAATATTAATTTTCACCTCTCTAAGATCAGTATAGCTCCTATTTCAATTATTTTAGTTAATCTTATACCTCCTTAAGGCACTCTCCCCTCACAGTATCCTTTTTGGGAAATAACTCTTTGTTCTGAAGTTAACAACCTCTCCCTGACCCAAGCCCTTTTGTGTGGTGAGATCTTGCTATGAAAATCTGAAGTCATTACTTTTGTTGTCATTCTTTGGCCAGGCCCTCTCTTCTTGGAGCTCTAGGTTAGCTCATCTTCTCTTTGCAGCCCATGCCTGCTTCCTGTTGCTTTGCGCCATTTACCTATGACAGTGCTTTCAACAGTACGTGTCACCAGAGGATCCTTAATTATAAAACATGTACTTTACACTTCAGAAAACATCTTCATTTTGTATTCATACTTGATTAATATTTTCGTTGAATTTTACTTGAAAATCATTTCCCCTCTAAATATTCAATATATGATTCCATTGTTGTTTATTTGTCGTTGTTGTAGAAAACATACTATCATAGGCTGAGTAAGTAAAGAAAAAAGGTGGCTGACTTTATTTCACAGTTTGGGAAGACAAGGCAAGGGCTTATAATTCTCGGTGGTCTTGATCCACAGAGCCCAGGGGCAAAGGCACCCCAGGGGAGAAGAGCTTGTATGTGCTAAGACCCCTCTCCCCATAAAGTCACCAGTGTTCAGTCACCGGGCCTCCCCACCTGATGACCTCTAATTCTGGTAATCTAAGAGTACCATATAGAAAGCCACAGTCAGATGACGTGTAACATCTCCCTTCAACATGATTGTTAGAGGGGACACAAAATATTCAAACCATAGCAATTGTCCTCTCTCTTTCCAGCTTTGCATTCAAGTTTTATACCTTTCTGATTTCAAAACCTTTGTTAAGGATCTGTCTTTCATTTTCAAAATTTCCTCATTATCTTTAATGTCATGACATTTCACAGTGATGTCTTTTAATAATTTTTTAAATTAATTGTGCTTGTGGGCCTTTTCTATTTTGATTTAATGTTTTTATGGTTTTGAAATTTTATTACAGGTTTGCAGTTGGGGGAAAATTTCCCCCTTCTATTTTTTGAAACCTATCAAAACCTCCCATTGCTTAGCTGTTTATTATTCAAAATTGAACAGTAATTTACTTACCTGTTATTCTACTGTCTTGATAATATTTAAAAATATTTTATTTATTTGCAAGAAGAGAGAGAGAGTGAGAGAGAGACAATGTGTATGCCAGTGTCTCTTGTCACTGGAAACAAACTCCAGATGCATGTGCTACTGGGGACTTGAACCTAAGCAGTCAGTCTTTGCAAGCAAACCCCTTAACCACTGAGCCATCTCTCCAGCTCTGATTTCCTTGATTTTTAAGCATCAAGTTTTAAATGGTATTCTGTTAACATATCTAGACGCTCTCTTGTTCTGAAATTTTTCTCATTCTTAAGAAAAAAATGCTTTTTTAAATGCAAACACCATATCTTCTCCTGTTTCAGGATATTAATTCTAAAGTTGTGAGTTATGTTTCCTGCACTTTGTCTCTGGATACTCTCCTTCCTTTCTTTTCAGTTTTTTTATGTGAAGATTCTGCACTTCTCTGGCATCCACATATCCCTGTTCACATTTAAACATGAAGGAAATGGGGAACCTCTGACAGGTGGGTGTTTTCTCAGTGATTTGAAACACCTTTTCTTCAAGCAGGGCAGTATTTGAATGTCTGTTTACCAAATCTCTCTTAGTGTCTTTCCTTTGTTTTGTTTCTTTCATCTGAACCTGTTCCATTTTTCTCTGAGAAACATGTTGGTTCTCTTGCATCAGGGTATATGTGGCTGTCAGGGTTTGAACCCCAAAAGTAGGAATCACATCTGGCTTAATCATTCCCTTCTCTTGTATTTCAAGCTTTATTCTCCTCATTCTCCACTGGGTGTCTAAACTTTGAGCAAGGATAGCAGTAATGAATGCAATAGTACCCTAGAGATGGAGGTAAGCAACAGAATCCTCATCCTCTGTCCCAGCCTGTTAGATAAGTACCTCACCATTGAGCTACATCCCTCGATTATTTTCACCTTTTTAAAACAGGCTGGAAAGGATTGCTAAGAAACAGGGACCTTGCCACAGTCTTGATGACTCTGAACCCTGAGGGTTCTGTGTGCAGCCCAGCCTACTCCCCAAGGTATTGCTCTGACACTTTTGAACTGGCTGTCAGGTTCCCGATCTTCCTCTACTCTCTGAAATCTTGTTGAAAGTTCTTGTTTATTTTTTATTCTTTGTCCAGTTTCTTTCAAATTTTATTTGCTGTCATTTTCAAGCCATTTAGAGGGAAAAGATAAATGTCTGCCGTCAATCTGCCACATTAAGCTGGATATATAGGTCTGTCATTTCCAGTGCTGCTTGAGACTGCTGATTGTATTTCCCTGTATTCTGTTTCTAGGATGGTCAGAAGAACATTTTCTATTCACCTCCAAATATCTTGTGCAAAAACCCATGTGATTCTTCATAAGAACCATCCAGGGAGCATGATGAAGCCGGACATTGTTCTTTTTGGGTGTGTGTGTGTCAGGGGAGCTTTGGTTTCAACTTTATCCATATTTTAAAATCTTTTCCTTGTATCTTTTCCTACTTATTTTCTCTTGCAGAATTATTATACACTGTTTGGGCTACAAAATAATGTAACTCATTATGGACAATAAATATATATTTAAAAAATACCTCATCAACCTTGGAAAAATGATAGGTAAACAGAAAATATGTAAGTTTAGAGAGATAGACAAATCTTTTCACTGTTTGAAAAGTTTGAATTGAAAAAAGATTAATGTATTAATAGTTTCCATCCTTTCCCCAAACCTTCTCTTCTTTTTGGTTAGTGCTTAGGAAGCTCAGTAAGGTGACTCTTGTGATAAGACTTGGGGAGAGAGTACAGAACACATGGGCTTTATTTCTTGGTAGAGTGAGATCTTGAAAAAAAATTCATTTATCCAAAGTATTCTAATCCCTAATCCCTTCATGTGGAATAGAGAAGCTAATAGTATAGTCTAGATAATATTTCAGATACTAATCAATTATCTGAAGGAATGAATATTGTGATAGGTAGAAAGCTTTCTTATCTTTAAAGATTTTGATAATATATAGTTTTTCTTTGCTTTTAAATTTTGTGTTATGTGTATGTGTGTTATATGTGTGTAACATGTGTGCAGGTGCAAATGCATGTGTTTGTGTGTGTGTGTGTGTGTGTGTGTGTGTGTGTGTGTGTGTGTGTGCATGTGGGGGGTTAAAGGACAACATCAGGAAAACCTTTCACTTCTTTCTAGGACAGAGATTCTTACAGGCTTGGAGCTCACCAATTAGGCTTGACTGGGTGGGCAGCCAGTGCCGAGGCTCTATCTGTCTCCCACTCTCCAGCACTGGGACTACAGATACATACCCCATTTTCAGCATTTTTATGTGGGTGCTAGGGATCCTCCTCAGGACCCGTACTTGCAAGGCAAGTCTTTTGCCCATTGAACTGTCTCCCTAGATGAATATCTCATTGTCAGTAGGTTTCTAAAACCCAGCCCAGGTTTGAGAATGTCCACAAGAATGTCCTTCAAATGTGAAATATAAATCACTTTGTATCACTTGTTTGCTTTAAACCTTCTACCAGCTTTTTAGGTTCCTTAAAATAAAAATCAAACTTATCTATATCACCTGCCTCTATTTCCTGTGCAGGATTTCTGCTAGCTACCTGGTCTTTCTTTTCTTCTTCAGATCTACAGTTCTGTGTCTGTTCTGCTTGGCAATGGCAGCTCTTCATTCCCCTCGATCATCTGCCTGTCTTAGTATTTCTGGTCTTTTCTGGGTCTGTTTTTGGCCAGTGTGTTTAAAGTAGCCTCACAGTGTGCATTGGCTGTCCATTCCTCAGCCAATTTTATTTATTTCAAAGCACTTATTGTCATATGTATTTGATTGAATATTTTATTTATTTATTCATTTGTTTATCTATCATCTATCTATCAATCTTGATTATGGCTATCCCCTTTGGCTATTGAAAGCATTTTTTTCATCTGTCTGTTTTACTTTAGGGTTCTCCAGTATTAACAACACTGTCTACAATGTATTAGGCATTTGATATATAGAAACAATTTTTTAAAAAAATGTAGAGATGTTAAAACAGAATAATTGGTTAGTTAATGTAGACGTAGTTTATAGATGAAATTCTTTAAAATGCTGTCGAGGAAACATTACTGGGTCTAACTTCCAGTTATGTCTTTAAATTCATACGGGAAAAAGGACCTACAATTTCTAAATGGATGAAATGATATGAAATAACAACTGTGCATTTTCTATGATGAACACATTCTCTTCTGGCAACTTGCAAGGTGGTACGATTGGATTAAAACAGATTGTAGATGATTACAAATCTTTTCACATGTCTTCACATATAACTTGGCACTTGCTTTCAGATTTACAAATCATTTAAAAATGATTCAACCATTAGGTATTAAAAGCCAGAAACCTTGAAGATAAAGTTGAATGTGTCTGATTCACTGAATTTAGAATAATTTCCTGCAAGCATTCACAGTTCTTCAACATCACACCCAATTTCCACCTGTCATTGTAGAGACATTAGCAAAATCTATTTCACTAATATTTCATTGAAGAAAACATGAGAAGTGTTTAAAATGCTATTTTCATTCTGATTTGATCTCACTTGGATATTAGCAAGAAATTGTAGTCATTCAGCATTTGGGAAAACAATTGTAGAGAATATTTTTACAGGTTGATCTCAAATAATTTTGATAGGACATTGAAAAAAGGCATTATACATTAATTATTAAGAAGTTCACTCAAATGTTTAGAAGATCTGGGTTATGTTTTATAATTAATTGTACTCCTGAATTTTATTGCTAGCTGATAAAATTGAATGTTTTGAAATGATTTATTTAAAAATATTTCTATCAGGATAGTTGGCTAACTTGCAAAAATATAGACAAATTACTGAAGTTAGCACCTATCAAATGCAGCTTTGTAATTTCTTGAATACTTTTGCTGACATCACATAGTCCAGGACAGTTTGGCAGTCAAAGCAGACACACATGCTCTTTCTTCTCACAGTATTTTATTCAGGCATGAACTTGAAATTTGCCTCAGAAATAGAAGAGAAAGGCAGCAGGCTTTAAAAAAATGAGGGCACAACAAAACAAAATACCTTGGAATAAATTTAACCAAGGAAGTGAAGGATCTCTACAATGAAAACTTTGAAACACTCGAGAGAGATATTCAGGACACTAGAAAACAGAAAGGCATCCCATGTTCTTGGATTTGAAGAATTGGTATAATGAAAATGTCAATCTTACCAAAAATTTTTCAGATTGAATAATATTCCATCAAAATTACAATGACATTCTTCACTGATACAAAAAACAATTTTAAAACTTATTTGGAAGCACAAAAACCTTGAATAGCAAAAGCCATTCTGAGCAACAAAAGTAAGACTGGAAGTATCACTACACCTGATTTTAAGATATATTACAGAACCATCGTTACAAAACAGCATGGCACTGGCACAGCAACAGACATATAGATCAAAGGCGCCAAACAGAATTCCTTGATGAACCTATGTATGTAAAAAGATGAAAATAGATACATGGACAATCATTGGCATAAAATGGCAGTCTCATCCCTGAAGATTTCAGGGCTGCCCTGGTGTCAGTGGAACATGTTCTGCTGTAAAGGATAATCCTGCCGCTGTAATAACATAGACATTGAAAGATGGAGCAGTTACTTCAAGGATGGAGGAATTGTTTGGTTACTACTCGGCTGTACTGATATCTTGTAAAGAGATAACTGGAAACTCAGGATGGCTAGCAGAT